>JAZHYW010052935.1:0-25044 GCA_037355805.1 Ixodes ricinus
ACGTGGTTTTGTGACGTATTTGATTGACATATGTTTAGTCGTTTTAAGATGCTCTAAATATTTCTAAAGCATAACGATCTAAAAAATAAATACGTCTCGGAGAGAGAGCTCTAATTAATTTTAGCCCAGGTACAGAAAAGCGCCACGTAGCGGAGGGCATTAAACGCACTATCTGGGCCGCGAATCGGCTTCAGTGTCCTCTCTTTACGTTTACTATATTACTCTATGTTGCTCGCTTCTAAGGAGAGATTCTTCTTTCGTCTGCCGAGGCGAACGGACGTGGAATCATGTGCTCCGTTGGAGCTGATAAAGCGGCACCGCTGTGCCGTGGTGATAGTGTCCTCGATCTGCCAGACGGTTATCGCTTTATGCTGCC
Organism: Ixodes ricinus; assembly: GCA_037355805.1. Taxonomy (NCBI): domain Eukaryota; kingdom Metazoa; phylum Arthropoda; class Arachnida; order Ixodida; family Ixodidae; genus Ixodes; species Ixodes ricinus. The sequence continues at coordinate 377 of JAZHYW010052935.1, forward strand.
GACGCTCCCTGCCAGTGATTCGTCGAAATGTACGGTCTTTTTGCACGCCGACATCGGAGCGAGGCCCTACCGCATCGAAGATTTCAGGGAACCCCTGAGGGAACTTGGCGTGCTGAAAGACGTAGCTGGCATGGGAGTGTTTCAAATGGGACACGTGTGGACCGTCCGACTTAAGACGAGCATCGCAAAGGACATGCTGATGAAGCCTGGCAAGTTCCAGGTGAAGGGTGGATGGTGCGTGCCCATAGACCCGGACCAACGTGAAGTTCGTCTCAAGCTCCACTGGGTGCCGTTCGACACGCCAAACGAAGCCCTCAAGAAGAAACTGGAGGACTTCGGCACGGTGAGAGACATAACCCGTGAAAAGTGGCATATCGACGGGTTCGAAGACGTTGAATCGACAACCAGGGTGGCCCGTCTGCTGCTGAAAGAAGGGATGACTCTGGACCGCCTACCGCATCAGCTACGTGTCTACGGCGGGGCTGTTCTAGTCGTCGTTCCGGGCCGTGCGCCGCTTTGCCTGCGATGTCGCAGAACCGGCCACATTCGGCGGGACTGCAGGGTGCCTCGCTGCAGCAAGTGCCGTGACTACGGTCATGAACGACAGGACTGTATCCAGACCTACGCCCGTGCAGCTGGGAATCGGGGCGCAGGAGACGAGACAAACGAGCTCGTGATGGATGAGGAGGAAGCGGAGCAGGCGGCGACGCCTTCGAAGCCTGCGCTGCCAACCACGGCACCGAAGGCAAGTGTGTCTTCCGTGGAAGCCTCCGGACCTAGCAAGGAAACCGAGAGGAAGAAGGGGTGAAAGAAGGAACTGCAGCAGGTGCAGAGTCCACTGGGAATCTATCCGCGGCAACCTCGACTGATGCGAAGTCGCCTGCTGCAACGAGAGACGGCGAACTCATCTTGAGGGCAGAAACGTCGGCGAAGGTGGCGGCGGAGCAAGACGCTAGGGATAAGACCAACGAGGAGACACAGGACAGCGCCATGAACGACGACACGCCCTGGGACGTAGTCGGTGAAAAGAGAAGGTTCGACGATGTGACAGCAACCAAGAGCGAACTGGCACTTAGGCGCCTAGAGCGCCAGTGGAAAGTAGTCGGGAAGAAGGGACGTTACGAAGTGCGGAGTCGTTCGCCGTCGAGGACCCGCGGTGACCGGCTGTCGCAGTAAGGTGTAAGGTCCTTTTGTGTTTCCCGAGTAGAGCCCGCGTGATTGGTAGACCAAGGCCGCCCTGTTTACGCTTAAACGTATGGCACTTCCTGCGGCCGGACTGCGTTTCGGTACCCTAAATGTGAGAGGGTTGTCAGCAAGACGGAGGCAATGTCAGTTGAGACGCGTCTTCCTAGAAAATAACTTGGACGTAGTCGCCATCCAAGAAACAAAAATTGAGGGTGAGGAGCAGACGGCTCGCATGGTAGGCCAGTTCGACTCACGATACGATGTATGCGTGAGTCATGCGGTTGGGAGATCGGGGGCGCCTGTTTGTTTCTCAAAAATTCTATTGGAATTACGGTCGAGGAAGTAGCCTCGCGAGAGGACGGGAGGTTCGTCTACTGTGACTTTTGCTTGCTGAATCAAAAATATCGCGTCATGTGCATTTATGCCCCAAACTCCGAAGCTGAGCGGCGTATGTTTTTCGAAGGGATCTCCGAATATTTAAAGTGTGAAAGGCTTTTAGTCGTGATGGGAGACTTTAACTGCATATGCGCGCCTGAAGATAGGGCGGTACCTAGTCGATGGAGGGATAGCAGCGGCGATGTATGGAACGAGATCGTAAGCGAGCATGACTTGGTTGATGTGGCGCACTGCGGGACAGGCGAGAAGGGTGTGAAGTTCACCCATTTTCAAGGAAATAGCCACGCGAGGCTAGACAGGGCGTACGTCTCTGTCGAGCTTGTCCCAGCGTGCGAAGCCTATCGCGTTGATCACGTCAGCTTTAGTGATCATTGCCTGGTGACGTTTGGGTTGGGCGCTAAGAAGAAAGAACGTCCCCGATTTAAATGGGAAAGTTGGAAAATGAACACAAAACTTCTTGAGGATGAGGCGTTCAACAACATGGTTCAAAGACGGTTCGAATCCTTAAGGAAAGTTGAACGCAAAAAGATATGCGCTGAGTGGGAATCTTTTAAACAAGGAATTAAAATGGATGCAATCGAAAGGTCGGGTGTGTTGAGGCACGAGCGAGCTAGAGAAGAAAAGCAACTGCGGGAGACTTTGCAGTTGCTGACACTCGAAGAGTGCAAATCCCCCGGACTATTTATTGAGGACATAATTAACATAAAGAACAAGCTACAGGTTATAGATTCCGAGCAATATAAAGGTGCAATAATACGAGCACGAGCGGAAAAGTTTCTCGCGGGCGAAATGCCAACAAAACAAGCGTTAGCGACGGAAAAGAGGCATGCCCGTGCCAACGAAATCACTGAGGTAGATTATCAAGGGAACATGACTAACGACCCTGAGATGATCGAGCGTGCCTTTGTCGAATACTATGAGCGCTTGCTGAGTCACAAAGCCCCAAAAGAAGTAGGTTTTGAGGACGATTTTTTATTGTTTTTACCGAAGATTAGCAGCGAGATACGGGAAAACTTAGAAGAACCGATAAGTCTTACGGAAGTTGAAAAAGCCATCGAGGAACTACAAACCGGAAAGTCGCCCGGACCTGATGGTTTGAGTGCCGCTTTCTTCAAAAAGTTTAAAAACGACGTTGCAAGTGTATTATTAGAAGTCTATCACGAGTGTTATGAAAGTAAAATCCTTCCACCTTCCTTCACGTACACGCACACAGTCTTGATTCCAAAGAATAACGATCCGGTGAAGCTTCGTAATGTATCAAATTATCGACCAATAACACTGGCAAATGTTGACTATAAGATTTTAATGAAAATTCTTGCTAAGAGGACGCAAAGGGTGATTACTTTGATAGTGGGGGAACATCAAACCTGTGGGATCAAGGGGCGTACAATAATGAATAACATACACATTGCCCGGAGTGTGCTGGAGCTGTGCGACGCTGATTACCGGAAGGTTGCATTGCTTCAAATTGATCTCGAGAAAGCCTTTGATCGGGTGTCACATGACATTCTTTTTAACGTATTAGATCACGTCGGGGTGGGAACAGTTATATTTGAGGGCATAAAAATGGCGTATAAAAACTGCTTGACCAGCCTTGTAGTTAACAAGCATATCACCCGCCGTATCCCTGTATTGTCATCCGTGCGGCAAGGATGTCCGCTTTCTCCATTATTGTTTGCAATTTTTCTGGAACCCTTCTGCCGAAGTGTCATAAAGAGTCAGAATATTCGTGGATTTTCTTTAAACGCGTGCGAAGTTAAAATTTTGGCATACGCGGACGACGTTGTTATTTTCTGTAGTGATCGTGAGAGCGTCACGGCGGCGGTCCAGCTGACAAGGAAGTACTGTGACCAGACCGCATGCGCCGTAAATTGGACGAAATCGCTAGGGATTTGGCATGGCCACTGGGACGTGGTTCCGCGGGTGTTCGAAACCGTTCAGTGGTCTACCGAGCCTGGAGTTTATTTGGGTGTGCCTATGAATAATTATCGCGAAAACAACGAACTTTGGCGAACTGAAACCGAAAAGATCAGAGTCAAGGCGACGAATTGGGGGGGCCGCGATCTTTCCATTTTTGCGAGAGCCACGGTGTGCAATCTGTTTCTTGTGGCAAAACTGTGGTACCTGTTACAGGTGTTACACTGTTCTCGCGTCCACCTTCAGCGTATGCACCGGGTTTTCGCTGTATTTATATGGAATTCAACATGGGAACGGACTAACCGTGATAACCTCTTTCGTCGCGTAAGGTCTGGGGGCCTCAGCTTGGCCCATCTATTTCTAAGACAGCTAGTCTCACGATTCCTTTTTTTGCGGGACCAGGTTGACCCTTTCTTGCGTACAGTCATTCAAGTAAGATTGTTTAACGACTTGCCGGAGTTCATTGTTTCTTCCTATGACAATTACGAAGGCAGAGTCACTGGATATCTCAAGGAGGTTGTCTGTGCATATCGATTTCTTTGTGTACGCTTTTCAAGGGAGTACTTGTGTACGGTGACACGGAAGCGACTGTCACGAGACCTTCTTGATTGTTTATTTCCTATCCCACTGTACCGCTCCATGTATCAGGATAGCGCAGACCGGGACGTGCTGTGCCGCGTAAAAAGAATGCTAGTACGTGGGTCGGTAAAGACTTTTTTTTAAACTACATACAGACACCTTGCCTGTTAAAGCGTGGTTGATCGGAAAACGTATGTCGGTGCCGTGGGGTGAGAACTGCTGTCTATGCAAGACACCGGAGACTGTGGAACACGTATTCCTTGACTGTTGGGACGCTATCCTGTTTTGGGACGTGCTCCAACGCACGCTCAAGAAAGACCTCCCGCTTACGGCCCGTGGAATTCGGTTCTTGTCAGTGGAGAACGATGTCCTCCCCTACGACCTCGTCATGTTGCTCGGTCTACACGCCTTGTGGAAGTGTCGCATGGCAGTTCGACATGCGGATCTAGATGTCCGCCCGGTACGCCTCTACTTTATAGAAAATGTCCGCTTGGTATTATCCGTGTACCAGAAGGTGTGTCCGGACTTGGAATGGTTGCCCGTTTTCGAGAGGCTGACAAAGATTAGAGAATTTTAGCCTTTTGCACCGCCTGGCGGAAGGCCGACAGGCGGCGTTTTATACCCATAAACATGGCCAGTGACCACTCACCCATTTCATTGAATTAAGTGAATGTGTAATCGCGACGATCTGGTGCTCGGTTTTATGTATGCTTGTCACAGTATGGCAATAAAGAAAAAAAAAAAAGAAACTTCTGGAGGCAGACGGGCCTTAGAAGCTGCGCTTTAAAACGACGGTGCAGTCGAGACGTTCTGTATGTTTGGACTGGGAGACGGAATTGCAGGCGGCCTTCGCTTCCGCCAAGCGCAACCAACTCAACAATGTTCATCAAACAACGCGCGCGACAGCTCGAAAGACGAAACCGAAAGGAGATGAGGCGGGAAGGTGGAACTTTTCTTTCATCTGCCCGGAGCCTGAACAAGGAGAAAAACGTCGCGTTCCTCCTTCTTCTTGGGCGCGCGTCATTAGAAGGAGGAAAACGCGCCACTTCTATGTTTTATCTCCCATTTTTCTTAGAGCGCACAACGCCCATGCCTATAAAAGTCATTTGAGACACATATATTAGTGATAAACCGAATCTTCCGAACTTTAGATTCGGCAAAGTTCAACACACGCCGAACTTTTAAAGGAAAGTTCTGGCAAAGTTTCGGAGAAAATTCGGTAAACGTTTGCGCAGGCGCGAGAACGCGACGGGGCCATGGATTGCATACAATGTAGTCCACTACCAGCGATTACGGCGAGGTGCGGAGTAGGCGACATGGTAACTGCCTGTTTCTTAGCCTTTGTGAGTGTGGTTCTCTTGCAATGTGTTCTGCCTCGAAAACAGAAGATCAACCAGAATCGACGCAGTCCACTGCTGAAGTGATAAATCATGCAGTACATTCTGGCTGGAGTGATTTTCATTGGATCTTTCCAGTGATGCAACGAGGTACTAGCAACATTGACTGACCAGCTACAGTAAAGCATCTCACAATTATAGCAATCCTGTTTTCGGCTCACAAGTAGTTTGTACCAAAACAGATTGATTACTTTTTAATTAGCGTTATTTCGCGGTTTTCATCTATCCGCATAAAACCAAACACAGAACTAGCGCTCGACGTTGCACGTCGACATTACTAACTATTTTCGTCTTTCTAAACGTCCGCGTGTGTCCTAAGATCAGAAACAGGCATTTTAAAACATTAAAAACGAGACGGTGCAAATACGGGACGCACACTTTCATGCAAAGCTGGCGTCAAGTGACTTAAAACTGAGAACAGCTGCATATCGACAATAATGTTGTTATCTCATGTGGTTAAGGCTCAGCAGCCGTTGCATTCATCTTCGCGCACGAAACGGTGACTTGCAGAGAAGGTCAGAACACAGTGTTACCGCCCTTATTTCAACATATGTACGCACTTGTACGCTTGCGCTGATGAGGCCTCAAAGCCGAAACTCGCGTTTCGTGACTGCGGACGCTACCACCAACCTCGTTGTCACACCACCTCTGCAAAAAGGCACTGTAAAATTGCCCGTAAACCGAAAAATAACACCGATACAATTATATTGTAGATTATCACCTTATTCCGTAATAATTGTATCAATAGGCATTAAACAAAATTCTAACAACTTTTTCGCCCGAAAAATGAAATATCAACTTTTAAGACTGTCCACAATGTATTTTGCCAAGTCTTTGCCGAATCTTTATAAAAGTTTAGCAAAACGTCTTTTGGCAAATTCTAAGTTTATGTGCCGAACAGATTCGGCAATAGTTCGGCCCATCACTAATATTTAGGTCCAGTATCGATGCGTAAATCGATGCGTAAAACCTAAAATGACGTATTTTGTTTTTCAGTGAAAGCTGCCCAAGCACGCTCTGATTTATTTGACATGTTCAACCAAAAAAAGCATCTCTTATTTCATTTGTTTTCCCATTTCCTTTCTCATCGCAGCAATAATGCCGGAAGACGGCGGTGATTGATTTTATTGTTTCAAAATAAATGGTTAATCGCTTTCTCTGTGTGTGTCTATAAACGCTTGAACCGATCGAGGATATTTCGCTCACAGGATATGTGCGCATCCGACACAAAACACTTTCCAGCCGTTTGTCCGCTTTGAAATTCCTAGTATGGAAGTCATACGGCCGATGACCCTCGGCAACACAAGTTACGCTCGTGCTGTTTATTGCGCACAGTAATAACGTTCTTGTGGCCGCATTCGAATCCCACTACAAAAACCTATTCCGGAAAACGCCATCTTCTAACAGTAAAATGGCAGAGACTTTAGTTTCCATGTTGCCTAAAGTGAGCGAAATTCAACGCGAACTACTTAGTGGACCAGTAACGCCGGAGGACATCCGGTGTGCGATAGATGAGTTGCCTAACTCTAAAACACCGGAACCGGATGGACTCCCAGCTGAGTTTTACAAGGAATATAGGGAATTACTGTGCCCTTTCTTACACAAAGTATTTCTGGAAGCTTACGATTGTGAAAGCTTACCACCATTTTTTTGTAGCAGCCATACAAATTCATATAAAGCCATATAAATTACTCTTTGCAATGTGGATTATAAGATATTCGCTAAGATTCTGACAAAACAGCTTCAGTTCGTCTCTTCTAGTGTTGTTGGCGACCATCAGACAGGTGGAATTAAGGGGCGAAGCATACAGACCAATATACACGTCGCACGCTTGGTCATAGAGAGCTGTACTCGGCATAACGACCAGGTCGCCATAGTTCAAGTAGACTTGGTGAAAGCCTTCGATCGCGTATCCCATGACTTTCTTTTCGCCATCCTTAGACACATCAACCCGGGACCAGCGTTGTTGAAAGGAATCGAACTATGCTACCGAGGCTGTACTACCCGTCTAATTAATAATGGTTCACTCTCGATTCCTATAAATTTAGAATCGTCTGTTAAACAAGGGTGTCCGTTAACCCCTCTTTTGTTTGCTTTCTACTTAGAACCTCTTTGTTTGACTGTACTTTCCAACCCTGCAGTAGACGGTTATCGCTCCTATTCCGCGTAAGTGAAAGTGTTGGCCTGCGCCGATGATATTACGTTTTTCTGTGCCGATAAGAAAAGTGTCAACAGTGTCTTTACCTTAACTCATACATTTTGTGGAGCATCAGGAGCGCTGGTAAATAACTCAAAATGCGTTGGCTTCTGGTACCGCCAGTGGGCCACAGCACCTTCGAGGTATGCTGGTATTTCATGGAGCTGTGTAGCTCCTCAAAATTTAGGGTGGTCATTACCGGTCTGAGCGTGTGGCAAAGGTCAAACGTCAAGCCAATATAATGAAATCAAATCGGTGGTAAATATTTGGACGCGCAAAAGCTTGCAACATTTTCCTCGCAGCAAAACTCTGGTACGTGCTCCAGGTGATTTGCTGTGTGAGAGGCCAGACTCCAAAATTCTATAGAGTTTTCGCGACTTTCGTCTGATATTCCACTTTGGAACCCATGCAACAAGACAACATTTTTCGCTCCATTGATACAGGGGGTCTTGGGTTGATTCACCTATTTTTAAAACAGGTGGTTGTTCGTTTTGTGTTCTTCCGAACTGTATCCCATCATTTTCTGCGCACTTACGTGCAGACAGAACTTTCAAAAGCTTTACCATACTTGGTAGTCTCATCTGTGCCTGTGGGCGCATTGCGTCCTTTCGGTTTCCTTGGAGAAGTAGTTAGCGCGATTGAGTTTTTGAAAACGCGGTTTTCTCTGGAGTATTTATTTAAAGTTCCGCGGAAAACAATTTATGCTGATCTGATTGACGTTATGTTTCCTGTACCTTTGTATCGAAGCCTATTTGGTAACGGTCAGGAACAAGATGTTTTAAACGCGTGAAGAAAATGCAAGTGTCAACTTCTGCAAAAACATTTTCTTTTTTGAACTTCACACTTCAACACTGCCTGTCAAGCCTTGGCTTCAAGAAAAAGGCATTTTCGTTCAGTGGTAAGTGAACTGCCGCCTTTGTAACCAACCAGAAACTATAGAACATTGTTTTATTTTCTGCATTGACGCTTACCTCTTCTGGGATGTGTTACAAAGAACCGTGGAAAAAGATTTAAATATAAGTGCCTACACAATCCGTTTTCTACCTGTAAACCCGAATGACAGCTTCCCTTATGATCTGTTTACACTGATGGGCTTGCATAGTTTCTGGGAAACGAGAATGATAAACAGAAATGCGGACAATCCCCGGACAACAAAGTCGAATTTCATAGAAACTGTATCACATGTACGAAATGTATTTGACCATCTCGGTGAACGCCCAGACTGGTATGCTCTCTTAAATCAATGTATTCATCTTCCGGATTTTTAGACGTAGTATTCAATACGAAATACTGTGTAGAGTTGCGACACCGCACTCGAACCTATGAGTGGAACTACACCCCTACGATGGTGTTACCTTAGATGAACGAAATGTATGTCGACGCCTGTACATGAGACCTAGCGACAACCTACCGCGATTTCAAGTGCCTTGCGTTCACTGACCAAATTCCATGTAATAAATAATAATAAAAAAACATTCTTGTGGCCGAGTGCGCTAGCGCACACCAGCTCGGAGCACGTGGAGCGAAAGCTCGCGCTGCCGAACCCAGGGATCCTGAGTTCAATCCCCACCCCTGCCCGTTTCGATCTGGATGAGCATCGTACCGGCGTGCGGTCGTGTATCACTACTGCGTGGTGCACGTTAAAGACCCCAGGCTAGCGGTTGTACTGCACTGGCTAAATTGCTCATCTACAGCTGAGACACAAGACCCCCACTGAGGCAGACTAACTCCCGGCTGTATAAACATACACACAACAATCTGCTTGCATTAATTGATGTTGCTTTTTTGTGTGTGTGTTTCTTTTTTGTTTTTTGTGAAACTGTAAATTTGTGTATTAGAGAAAACGGGGTAGCTGCGGGCACTATTTTAAAGTGCCGAGTATAGAGCAAAATACTCGAAAGTGCTACCTGTTGGTAAGTGCGGATGAAATGATGGGTCTCTGTTATGACAACAGGAAACGAGCAAACTTCAAAGACAGATGGATCAGCCGAGGTCAACCACGCATCGATGGAGCGAAAAAGGCCATACCCTTGCACTGGTTCCCACTAGGTAAAGCTGGAGCACATGTGCGAAAAATAAAAGCATCGAAAATCAGAAATTGAAAAAGTAGTTCCGTACCGTTATCTGAAAGATTAATGTGTAGAATTGTTATTCTACAACAAACCCAGATGTGCTTCCAACGAAATAACACGTAAATGCCTTAGTTGTCTGTTTTATTTTTTTATTTTTTTAACATAGAGTAGAACAGAGTGAGTTTTAATTTCCGTCGAATTTCCGGTTGCTTCCTAGTATGTACTCGGAGGCCTTACAACGTATTTTAATTTCTAAGTGAGTGGATTTGAGCATGTGCTCAGCCTGAACCCCTGCAGCTGTGACACTTTTAAATCTGATCTCTGGCGCAGAAAATGGTCTGCAGTAATTTTTCACTATAAACTCATTGGTAAATTTAAAATATAGTGTTCTCAGTCATCGCCCTCGTCTGAGTTCACTTCACATGGTGGGCCGGAGGAGGATTTATTGATTAAACAGATGCATTTATTACTGAAAATGTTTGCCTGCCTGTGGTTTGGTTGTACTAAGGCAGGAGGGATTGGGGTTATGGGCTGAAGGGAGTGACGGACCCTAGAAATATAACGTACTTGGGGGCAGATGGGCTCGTTGCCAGCCTCGATGCAGTCCAGTCGCCATAGTAAAGTGATTCGCGACAGAAGTAGATGGCGCTAACATCGAATCGGATATATAATCTGCCATCAACCGCGCACACCTTGTGGTGTCACCGTATGTGATGAGCTCATGTATTCTCAGAGCGGTCAGCAGTCGGTTGGGTGCAGCTGACCACTGTGCGCCTTCCAACCCAGTACGATTTGTATCGTTTGCTGTAAAATGTTTCCTGTTAGGGGACATGTTTCTACGTTACAATGAATATTACAATGTCTATAAAAAGCGTAGCTCAGTGTGCGATCTTCACGGCCCAACGCGCGCCGGTTCGCCGCTTCATAAAGCAAGAAACGAGCACGTCATGCTCACGAACACTCAAAATAGCACCGGTCAGGACTGGGAAGTATTCTTTCGAATAGTCTTTACATCATAGTTTTTATATCAAATTTTACAAAAATCAGAACTCGGTACATTTTTATGTCGGTCTGCAACGTCAGAGACAGGCTTTTGTTCTGGCTCATATCATTTTCAGTGCAATGGCGCATCCGGCGCATTATTCGCTTGCTTTCCGAAGCGACGAACATGCACATTATTGGCTGTGAAGATCGCGCGCTGGGCTGTGATTTTGTAAAAGTGGACACGGTGTCTACACTATATTTCTACTATAGAGTTTTTGCTGGTGTCATGTTTAGTGTTCGTGCGTATGGCGCGTGGCTTGCCCGCGATCCGAGGAAACGAACACGCGCGTGCATGTTCTCGGTTGTAGAGCGGCACGCTGGCTTGTTCAGTGGAACGGTGCAGACTCGAGGAAAACTTGCTGTGACATTTTCGAAGTGATAAATGCGAGGGCGTATCCTTGGTGAACCCTCAGGACGCGCGAGCACACGGGCGCCCTTAGCTTTGACTTCATTGCCTCAAACGTTTGTCCCCGGATGTGCCATCTGTTTGTTTTGATTTCATTTTCAAGAACCTGTGCGACCTCCCGTTTTGTGTTCATAAAACGTGTGAGCGTGTGTAAGTGAAAGAGGAATTCGAGGGAGTGAAGTTAAAACACGGACTAAAATGAACCTGTTTTGTAATTTATTGTACGCGAAAATTAATTGCTCTCGCTATACTTCCACCTTTTCTTGCACAAATAGGCAGCCTATAGTATATCAAGAGCAGCGCAAGGGCGTCGCATTGAAAGATCTTAGTGAAAGAACGGACTTCGGAGACGGCGATCCGTGCTAAACGGCGAGCAAGTGTTCCAAAATGCGTCTTTGGCGCTCCGGAACGCAACGAGGAGCGACGCCAGTGAAATGGCAACATTGATAAGGCGCAGGGAACGCGCGATGGCGAGACGGCAAAGCGTGCCCCGTTGTTTTGTCTTAGGTTGGGGGAAACAAAAGCACGTGGTTGCGTTTGGGGGTTAAACAAACGCAAGAGGTGCACAAGGAGCAGATGAACTTGCACGCCATATTGACTGGAACAGGACTGCAAAGCATCGTGAAATTAAAAACAACGCGAAGATGGACGAAGGACGAGTGGATGCACACAGACAGTGCGCTGACTTACAACTGTTATCTTATTGAAAGGACACAAAGGGGATCGTTGTGATACTCAACTTATTCACAAACATGCAACGTCATCTATTTTTTAACACGTGTGGAAGTCCCGGACAAACACCAGTCCCTTTTCATATAAAGCTATAAAGGGCACAATGACACAACTTTCCTCCTCGCACAGTGAAATAACATGCTCATTTAAAATTTCTCTTGTCATCTTTGTTCTATCCCTACCCAGAATCGTCGCTCCGCTCTAATATTGGACTGCAGATGTGGCTGCAGTCCAATTTACAGGTGTGGCTGCAGTTTGAAGGGGCGATGCAACAATTTTAGTACTTTGCGCAAATACCGCGTAAAACGGATCCCTGACGTTAATGACCTATGAAACACGCGTTCGTTTTTCACCCCACGCAACATAAGTTCCAGAAAAAAATTAAAAAAAACGAGCACCGTTCATTTCCTTGACTCGTAGCCAGAACAAGCGGCCACGTGATCTGGAGTCGATTATATGCCGCCAATGTTGATCATCGCCACGCGCTGGGGTTGGCAAAGCACAGGACACGCGCTGAGTTCCAGACATTGTTATGGCTCTGCTATTGTCGTCGTTGCAGCGATTGGACACGGGCCACTACCCGAATGCATGTCGAGGCATCGATTCTCACGAGCCCAGATCGAATGCGTACGCAGTCTCCGCGTCCACTGTGTGAGCAGCATTTGAATATCGTCACAGCTGGGATCGCAAAGCTCAATGACGCATTCCTGGGGATCGTACTGTTGCCATTGTCCCCACAGCTCCGTCGTCAAATTTCGCGAAGGAGCAAAAGGCGGCTTTGGAAGGAGAGACTGAAAGAAAAGCTCCGCTTTCATCCTTTGAATTCCGCCGCGACGAAGACGATTCTTGGTCAATGGTGTTGCGTTCGAGTATTCTTGGGTCCCACTAGGGCCAGGAAGCTGGTGTAAAGTAAGAAATATTCCTACCCAATGTCGTTGTACAGCCCCTTTAATTTTAGGGGGAAAGACGATCCTACAGGTATAGGAAGTATTCACTGGCGGCCACAGCTGTGTGCGCGACTGCTGAGCGCGTGCTGATGGCTAGCTTCCAGGGTTCTTTTGCAACGTGCATTACACACCGTCAGAATGGCCGGTCTTAGCAGCCTATTAATGGGGGCTCGTTCTGAGCACGCGCTCTAGACAGCACCCACAATTATGGCGCCCAGTGAATACTCCTTATAGAACAAAGATGAGTAGACATGGCTACCCTTCGAACGACAAGATGTCTAACATGCCCCTCTTGTTTGTCATCCAACAGATGTTGCTGTTGTGCAACGCATTAAGAACTCGCGCATCGGGGGTGATTAGCATCGCCCCACAATTCACAAGATCTCCCCAAGAATAAACTTCGCTGCCAACCGTCAACAACGGCGTCTGCAAAATTACATAGCAGCAACCCTGACACAAGGTCACAAGGGCACAAGAGGAGCGCTCGCAGCAGCTCACGCGGCTACCCATCGAGCGATAAGACGCCTAACATGCTCATTTTGTTTGGCATCCTACGAGGTAGTAAAAACGATGGTAGTTATTTCAAAGATGGCAATCGATTTATTATCGTCCTGCCGTGTCCACAGGCGTTAGTTGTGTGTGCCCTGCAGTGCGGGAATAATTTACTGTTGCTACCTTTTGGTGACGTTGAGCCAAACCCAGGTCTCGTGACAAAACTTGAAGAAATGATTAGCACAGTACTCGAAAATTAAAAACAATAGTGCACTGAAGTTTAAAAAAAAAAGTGAGAAAAATCTTGATTTTCGTTTAAACGAAGACAGGACGAGATTTTCGATAAGATCACTCATCTTGAAACAGCCCTAGACGGGCTCAAGATGAGAAATCAACAAATAGTTCTGCTGCAGGGATCGGTTGAGAAGTTGGAAAAACTGGTTCTTTTGCAACACGAGAAAATTGCTGGTCTAGAATACAGAGGACGACGAAATAATCTGATAGCATTTGGTATTCCTGAAGCCTTTAACGGAAATGATGAGGTGGTGAAAACTAAAGTAATTAATGGAATTTTTCCACAGTAGTCAGGTGCGACTGTAAACACTGGCAAGCCAATTGATGTAAACACCCATAGACTTGGAAAAAGAAGTTAAGGAAAAACACCGCAAATCATCATAAAATTGCATGACTACAACGAAAAAAACCAGGTGTTTAAGAATTGTAGAAAACTTAAGATATAAAACATATATGTCAAATGATTATTCGCAAGCCACACTGGATAAACGGAGGCGCCTCTGGGAGAGCCCTAGTGCCGAAAGGGCCGATAGATCACGTGTAAGACTTATTCATAATAAAAAGCAGATTGATGATGATACGTTTATTTGGAATTAGACTGATGGCCGTCGCAAAAAAGTAAATCATCCAGGAGTTCTGAAAAATACATAGAATGACGACCAGTGAACAAAACCAAAAAATGCCTACGTTTAATTAATGTAAATGCGAGGAGCCTTGTTAACAAGGTGGAAGAACTGGTGCATTTAGTGCTACTTTATAACTAGGGTGTGTATTTTCCGGTTTTAACCGAAAAACACCGATAAACATCCGTCGGTGACGAAAATACAAAATCGGTTGAAACCGAAAAACACCGGTGGTTGGATATTTTCGCCCTGGTTAAAACCGAAAAACACCGGTCGTTGCACGTTTCCGACCTAGCGAAACCCTTTCCCCGTAGAGGTTCGTCAAACGTGTTATCTCGTGGATCCTGCATTCTTCCAGTGTCTATACATGGCTTGCACGTGGCGTGAGTGCACCCTCCTTTCTGGGGCTCAAAAGCGTCTAGTTAATGCAGTGGAAGCTAAGCTCTCACACGCCTTTCCCCCATTGTGCCTCCCATAGCCCCCTTTCGTGGAAAAATTAACGCAGTGGAGGGTACGCTCTCACGTGCCCTTTCCCCATTGTGTCTGGCCAAGTAATGTCGGTGCAAGCCATGTATTCAGAGGTTGCTGTGGTTCCTGGAAGACACCGCCAACATCCGTGTCGTACAGGGCTACTTACCTTTGAGAACTGAGATGCATTCACTGTTATCTGTTTAGTTTCCATGGGCTTTCGGGGGAAACGGAGAAAGGGTTTCGTTGACGTGGGGATTTTTCGCTGTTTATAAAAGGACCGTTCTGTAAAACAAAATTGCAGACGTGTTTGAGAAGGCGCGTCCGTCCGTCCCGCGTCTGCGGGTTTTCTCAACGTGAGACTTGCTTCCCTTCGTCGAACACTTCAAGTATCGTCGTCACGCGGAGTAGAAGGCCATCAGGATGGGAAGAAAGCGGAAAGCTACGGATGACTACGCTACAGATTTCATGGATGAATCGTCGTTCTGGTTCCGCGTGCAAATTGTTAATCCGTGCATAAAAGTGGAGCTGCCAGAGGGATGTGTGCCTTATGAAAGCATCTATCGGCTGGTCCTCCGAGACGAGCGCAAGCCGAGTGACCAATAGAATCTAGAGTTTCTTTGTTACCGCTGAAGTATAGGCTGCGACTAGCACCGTTGATCCAGTGTTATTTTGGAAACTTCATTTACCTGACTGGCCACTACTGTCCCAAGCCTCGCTGGACATTTTGGAGCTCTCAGCTAGCGCAAATGAGTGTGCGTTTTCAAATTCGCGGGTTGGGAACTGCAAGGAACGTGCTACGATGGATGCAAGCTCGAAGTATGCTTGCATCTACTATAATATAACCAAGTGTGAGAAATAGATGCCTCGAGAAGAAGTGTATGAAATAAGGTGAATAAAATTTAAATTTGCTTCAGATCAATCGCATTTGTCGCACTGATAATCACCGATTTTAGCTTCTCCTGTCGTGAGACGTTCCCACCGAAATACACCGGTGTTTCAAAAATAAATAAACACTGAAAAACATCCTCCGATTTTTCTCTACAAATGCTCACCGAAAGTACATTAATTTACGGACAACTCACATATTTGTGTAGTAAGTGAAACCTGGCTACATGACCAAAATAAATGATTCCTAACTTCTTCCGCCATCATACAAAATAATTCGAAAAAGACCGAGGATCTCGGGGAAGGGGTGAAAATTAATCTACAAAAGCATTATGTCCTGCATTCTGATGGCCGACTGTCCAGCTACCGAGATCTTGTGGTGTGAATGTGTTTAAAGGACATTCTTTTGTAATTGGTGGAGTTTGTAGACACCTGATGCTGCTGCAGTATTTTTGGGGCTATTCTATAATTATTTCTAACAAAAGGTTACGGCCGGTTTCCTAAAATGATAATTGCCTGTGTTTTCAACCCATCAGAGTTAAATTGGACGAATTTGAATCCGTGGATCAACAGAAGTATATGCATAATGGTGCATAGCTACTTTGGTATTGCCTTTTCCTAAAAGACCAACATAAGTAGTTCGAGAACTTCACTAGAGCAAGCGGATGATCTAGTTCCAATACTAAACCCAACTCTAAGAATTCGGTTACGCTGCCGGTCGCAACTTACGCCATCTCTCGGCAGTCACGTCAGCGCCCCAGCGTAACTCAATGGGCAAAAAAGTTTTATTTTTGTAATTCAGTTAAAACTCCACAAATTTAATTGCACTCGGGGGGCCATAATATTGATCTAATAGCCCGCTTATTTGAAGAATTTCAGTGCCTCACGACCATTATATTTCCTTCCCGAATCAACAAACCGAATCCCATAGACTCCCATTGAAAACGAGGCCATGACATTCAGCTCCCAGGAAGAAAAGCTTGTCGCCACAGGAGCTTGAAGTCAAATGCGATCGCTTTATTAATCTTAGCTTTAATTGATTCCAGGAGAGCATTTTGAAATTCACGCTCAATTTTGAGTTATCTAGGTCTAAAGCTCTCTAATAACCGAGGGCTGGCAATAGCGTTAAAACATGGTTGGGTCAGCAGAGATCTCACGCCCAAAATATTTCGCAAATCTTTACTATTTTAACGAATGAAATATATATTTCTGATGATTGCACCATGGTAGCAAGATCCTTCTTTTCGAAGGACAAATGAATTCATTTTAGCGCCATACATGTCGATAGCAATTATGGACCAATAAGAGATTTTGCGGTTCCTGTACCATGCCCAAATCCTAGTAAAGAAATCGACGACTTTACACAATTTCTGACTCACACACTTCTGGGAGCTCTAGGTGCTTCCTCTGTACTTTTCGGGTGGGGTGGGGGGGGGGGGGGGTTCCGTTGGCCGCCCACCAAGAAGAACCGCACTCGCCCGTGATCGGCAAAAAGTTGGCTGTCAGCTTGGACAATTGGACAACCTGTGAGGCTTAAATGCGATATCATTTCCCGCGTGGAGACCTGGCGGAGAGGAACCCCCCCCCCCCCCCCGCCCCGCGCGTTATGTTCCCGTGACTCCACGGACCGTGTTCTTATGACCCCACGGATCATGGTCACATGACCTTGTGGCCTCCGTTGGCCCACTCTTTCACTGTGGTTACGTGGTTAATGTGGCGCAACGGACGATGGTCACGTGACCCCCGTAAATTATCGTCACGTGACCATGTCACCAACAATGGTGCAATATTTCTCATACGGGCGCTGTGCTTTTTATTCTTTGGTAGGAGCGCGCTTTACTTGTGCTACGGCACCATTTTTTTCAAGGTATTTCTTTGTATTCTCGTTGTGAGCACGTGCTGTCGGCATCGGGTACTACAAAAGATGTCATCACCCCGATTAAAGCGGAGATGAAGGCACCCTAGTTCGCATTTATAATCTCAAGGAAGCTTCTGGAGTGTTAAAAGGCAAAGCAGTAGGCAAAAAGTGCGAGTTAGGCTACTTGTCGTCTTTTTGCCGACTAAATTATACAGTGCTTTTTTCATAAGGTCAAGAAATTAGAAGAAATTGCATGAGGAGGTAAAATTTCCACGTGGCATGTAGCTGGGCATGTCTACTATCATTCTCCGGCAAAAAATTTTAATATTCATAAATATTATTTTCCTGCAATTTTTTATATCTCGCCCCTCCCACAAAAAAAAATCGCATCTGTCGCTCTGGGAACTATGCCAGAACATTTTTCCGCCCAGTTGCCCCTGGCTGAGGAAGCCACAAAAATTGATAAGGAGATTTAATTTACATCTTTCACGTATCTCGGTATGTCTAGTATCATATTCCAGGAGGGTATTTTGATAATAGTAATAATTATTTTTAGTTTTTTATCTGATCACTTGCACAAAAAAGCGCGTCTCATCGCTGTGGAGAGTATGTCTGAACGTTTTTTGGCTATTCCGCCTGGCTCAGGAAGCCACAGAAATCGCCTGAGAATATTGAATTTTCGTTTAGAATGTAGCTGGGTACGCCTAGTCATCATGTTCTAGGAGAGCATTTCGATATTTATATAGTAAGTTATGTTTTCTGTATGTTTCTCAAATTCCAGTCCCTGGCACCGAAAACCGCGTCTTTTCGCTCTGGAGACTAAGTCTCCAACGTTTTTTTATGTTTTTTTGGCAGTTCCGCCCGGCTCCGGAAGCCACATAAATCGCCTGAGAATAATCGAATTTTCATTTAGAATGTAGCTGGGTATGTCGTAGTATCATATTCGAGGAGAGCATTTTGATATTTATAATAATTATCTTTCTGTATTTTCTCAAATTCCCGTCTCTGGCACCGAAAACCGCGTCTTTTCGCTCTGGAGACTAAGTCCCAACGTTTTTTTTTTGGCAGTTCCGCCCGGCTCAGGAAGCCACAAAAATCGCCTGAGAATATCGAATTTTCGTTTAGAATGTAGCTGGGTATGTCTAGTATCATATTCGAGGAGAGCATTTTGATATTTATAATAATTATTTTTCTGTATTTTTCTAAATTCCCGTCCCTGGCACCGAAAACCGCGTCTTTTCGCTCCGGAGATTTAAGCCCGAATGTCCCTGGGGCAGCTGCGCCTGGTTCAGGAAAGCACAAAATTGCCTGAGGAGGTCCAGTCTCCACTATGGATACATGACGCTAGTCTGGGAGAGTATTTTTATATGTCATCTAATGCTGTTTTAGTGAGCTCTTAATTATTTCGCTCATTATAAATCTGACTATCTGGCGTGAACTAACTGCATGACCTGAAGTAGTTCCATGCCAAATTATGCAATTTTCAGTATCTCTTATTACACAAGGCCCGGGAAATTCGACTACCATCGAAAATCCCGGGCCCTCAGGCAATGATATACTTCAGAACTCTCGGGAGTTCGCACCCAGTTTTTTTTTTCTAAGGTTCCACCAAGACTCAAACATTATTATGGACATCTTATTTTATCTATCTGAGTTTTTTTGCATTCGGTGGCGGTTGTGTATCACAATGCCGAATCAATTATCTGTAGAAGGTGAGGAAGAACCCGGGTGGGGAGATGATGTTTCATGTTTTACAAAGTAAAGACTGTGTCACAGGATTGACTGATATCTCCACCAGACGACTATACATATGCCGCCAAATGAGCTAGTCCAGACCCCATCGAAGAACCGACGGAGCGCGACATTTCTCATGTCGCGCTGCGCCCTAGGCCGTACACCCGCGCTAAGTGCGTGTACAGTCACTCGCAATATGAAGGACCCATTCGCCGATGCAATTTATGGGGCGGCGCTTATTCCACTCTGGCCAGGCGCACTTTATTTTGAGCGACAAGAAAGATAAAAGTTTATTTCATTCTCTCACGTCAAGAAATATGGTCCAGGCATAGGCAAATCCAAAACAGCCTCAAACTGCCTGGTCGAATGGGTCCTTCATATTGCGGGAGACTGTACATCCAGCTACAAGAACTGTAAGGAGGGAAAGTACGCGAGCGAGCTGGCTAGGAAACATCATTGAAAGAAAACCTGAGACTAGGACAAATAAAAATTGGGGGGACACTTAGGCTCCGCCTTAAGTGTATGACGCGATAGCGCAAGGCCGGGTCGTCAGCGCAGGGGTGGAGGAGGGCGGAAGGGCAGGGGAGGCGGAGGAAGGAAGGGAAGGGGTGGGGGTTGGGGGAATGGAGGGCTTGGAGGGGGTGGATGAGGGAGAGGAGCTGGGAGGGGGCCCTCCCACGGGGTCACGCCGCCGCCGACTGCTACTAAGGGAGGGCAAGGGGTGGAGGGCAGGGGAAAGGAGTGGGGGTCAGATAGGAGTAGTGGAGGAGGGGATGGGAGGTGTGGGGGTAAGGGGATCCAGTGTTGCGGAGCCGCCACTCCGGAGTTAGAATGATTCCGGAATCATTCCGCATTTTCGCGACCCCGGAATGGAATGGGAATGGAATGGCGGCAACGTTGAGGGGAATGGAATGGGAATGGAATTAGATGCCTTTTGCCCGGAATGGAATGGGAATGGAATGGGCCTGGTTCTTTATATTTATTTATTATTTTTTTTTCTTTTTTTTACGTTCAGCTATACCGAGCCAGTCAGCGAGTCAGTTGTTCAGAAATAAAATGAGCGGGAAACTGCAAACCCGCGTGGAGCCCTAACAGACTTATACGCAAAAAAAAATGCAATACAAAAACAAGCGTCAAAGCAAAGAACAAAGGGGGAGTGGGGCGAGGGCGGCGGTGGCGCCTTTCACCAGTGAAGTTCAACACATATCCGAATGCGTCTGCGCCTGTGATATTGCACGGCTCAAGGGTACGTCATCAGTCGACGTGAAAGTGACCCGCTGCTCTGGTGATCCGATACCCAGGAAGGAGGCCAGACTTGGCCTGCGCTGTGCGGACTCAAGACTTCGTACACCTGCGACTCGCCTCGAGTGCACTGTTTCTCGGAGAGCTCGCACCTGTGCCGGCCATCTCAGGTCGCAATCCACGAGATCTTTGTTTGGATGATGCATTGCTAGGCGAAACTTGAGCACTGCCAATCATGCGTTGGAGGCGGAGGGTCGTCAGGTAGGACCGTCACAACAGGGATGCCACCGTACCGATTTTTCAACCGTAACAGAAGATAGGTACTCCAGGATGCTTCAGGTGGGTTCACTATCTCGAAAATTCCAAATGCAACTGCCTGCATGGTCTTCAACGAGGTCACGTATACAATGAAAGTGCGTATTGTCCTTTCATACAGCAGCGTGGTAAAGTTTCATGTTGAAGGCTACACTTAGCAGATATCCCACCGTGACGTCA
Source organism: Ixodes ricinus (assembly GCA_037355805.1). Taxonomy (NCBI): domain Eukaryota; kingdom Metazoa; phylum Arthropoda; class Arachnida; order Ixodida; family Ixodidae; genus Ixodes; species Ixodes ricinus. Next base: position 21,343 of record JAZHYW010052935.1, read on the forward strand.
TGTGATCAATGTTGACAGGGGCGCCCTTATTGGACAGGGAAGTGGTGATGTTTTGATGGAATTTATTTAGAGGTGCCGAAGTTTTTCGCATCACTGGTCAGACAGACAGGATGCCAGGGAAGGGACCGCGGTCAATCCTTGATGGGACGTTTTTTGAACCCATTGAAGACTCCTCTTCGTCCAGAACCACTACCTTCAAGGGAAGTGCCAAGCCTGCGGGAAAGTAATTTCTGGCACTAAAAAAACTTCCACTTCAAACTTAAAGCCTCATCTCAGTTGGCGTCTCAAAGAAATTTGAAGAATGTACTGCCTTATCAGTATTTATATTTCTGCGCTCCCTAAAATGTATTCCTGTATTTGTATTTCCAAAGACTTTTGGCCACTTTTAAAATGCATTTCCGATACGCATCGCGATACATTTTTTACATATAATTGAGACTCGAGTATCAGTATTTTGGCTACTATTTTCATCTATCCCAGTATTTGTATTCCGAAATACATTTTTGAGTATTTCTGCCCCACCTGCAATGCAGTACAGCTATCAAGTGCCAATTTTTGACGTTTAGGAATTAAATAAATGGAGATGGAACGATTCAGCCATTCCACAGGTGGGAATGGGTCCAGTGTCCCCATTCCTAGGAGTTGAAAAGAATTGAATTATCGAAAACTCTCATTCCCCGGAATGGAATTGGAATGGAATGGGGGTGCCCATTCCGGCAACACCTAGGGGATCCCATTCAACACCCGGGTCACGTGACCCGAGTGTTCAGGAAGGAGGGGCCCGCCCACGAGGTCACGCCGGACACCGTGACCCGGGTAACCCGACACGGGTCACGTGGCCTACGAAGTCACGCCGGACGCCGACTACTACTAGGCCGGCTTTTCCGCGAACTGGAGCCTACGCTATGGCGTGAAATAACTCCCAGTCTCAGGTTTTCTTACAAGAACTTGCCTATACCGATGATACTTCAGTCATTTTGCCGCCCAAGCATTAGTATGCTGTGTTTTTTCTAGAGCGCAGCTCTTAGGCGCCCGTTTCCGGCTTGAGCGGCGTCGCCGTCGCCGTCGCCGTCGGCGTAACCGCGCGGTGCATCATGGGAAATATCCCATAATGCACCGCGCGGAAAGGAGGAGGAGGAGGAGGAGGAGGAGGGAGAGGAGGAGGGAGGAGGAGGAGGGGAGGAGGAGGAAGGAGGAGGAGGGAGGAGGAGGGAGGAGGATGAGGAGGAGGGAGGAGGGAGGAGGAGGAGGAAGGAGGAGGGGAGGGAGAAGGAAGGGGAGGAGGAAGGAGGAGGGAGGAGGAGGTGGAGGAAGAGGGGGGAGGAGAGGAGGAGGAGGATAAAGGAGGAGGGGGAGGAGGAGGAGAAGGAAGGGGAGGAGGAAGGAGGAGGAGGGAGGAGGAGGAGGGAGGAAGGAGGAGGGGAGGAGGGAGGAGGAGTATTTGGTAGGATGAGGAGTTGAGGAGGAGGGAGGAGGAGTTTACCCTCCCCTCAGTACCCTTCCCTCCTCCTCCTCAAGAGCTGCGCTCTAGTTCGGCGTTACAGGGAGTTGTAAACGGCTTACTTTTTTCGAAGTGCACTTGCGGGCTTTTCTCCTGGCTTATGCGCTTCTCGTGAATGCCTTTTCTTTTTTTGCTGGTAACCTATGGAACAAAACAAGTTTCCATCGATCTGTGATAATTCATAATGAAGGGTGTACACTTTTCCGACTGTTCTGACAAAGACGAAAACTGCCGAGTCACTGGGCTGTGGACGCGAATGCGGCGTACACCCGTCGTCGATATAAACGTGAACGCCGGACCGCCGACTGCGCCGTACTATCAGCGCCATGATGCTGCGGCCCGTGGCGGCTTGCGCACTATATCGCGCGCTACGCCGAGATTCAGCGTGTGAATCAGCTCAGCTCTGCTGCTGCTCCGTGAAGAAAGTGCGAGAATTGGGTAGAAGCCTTTCGGACGTTATCCAGGAGGGAGCGACTGTGGTGACTTGATAAAGTAACTATTTGTTTTTTCCTTGAATGTGGTCGTATTTCTTTCGGCTCATTCGGCCACGCTCATTTTTGAAAAGTCGAGCGTGATTCTGTCGCGATACGCTCGAAATATTTTCTTTTGTAAATATATTTATCGTTATTAGCGTTCACTCAATAATAAAGAAAGCATCTGAGATTTGATGAACTATACCGAACAACGTCGGCGCTTTTTCACGGGCAAAATGCAAACTATTTGCCGTCAATGACGTGCACAGCACCACAAAAAGTCGCAAAATAGAAATATAATTTCACGCTCTCTGCAGAGCGGAGCAGTAAAACCGAGGACAGTGTTCGATCCAAACGCTTAATTTCGGTGAAACGCCAAGCGCCGATAAGGCTCGATAGCCGCCACGCCCGCCGCGTCTTGACGCGGATAGTACGGAGCGGTCGACGCACCGGCCTCTATACTTCATATTAACGACGGGTGTACGATATTTCGCAGAGGGTTATTTCTCATACGAAAGAGTTCCACAGCCCACCAAACAAAGATGGTATCTCGCAGAAGGCTCTAATTTGAATGGCCCTATATACATTGAGGGCCAACGTGCACGGTGTAGACCTTCGATCTTCTGTTAGGTTGCCATATTTATTTGGCTGTGGAGTGCATTTTGATCATGCACAGTAGCTCTTCTCCGCGAAATATCCGTACTCCGCACCTGCGTTTACAGTCCAGTCGCTCGGAATTTTTCGCACCAGAGATAGCGTTTGGAAGGTGTATACCACGAAACAAGTAGCAGGTTCGATGAACAATGAAGATGTAGACGATAGGTTTTTCCTTCTACGGACCTTTTGTTCGTTGTTGCTGAATCTAATATCCCGAGGTAGTGATGCTACAGCGGCTGTTAGCTAAGTAAGAAAGAGAGAGAGAGAGAGGATGTTTATTTCCCCTTTTTTTTTTAGAAAATTGACTAAGTTGCTTGCGCGCTCAGTGCGCACACTGTCGATAGGGAAGGGGATCGGGAGAAAACGGTGGAAAATATAGAAAGGTTGGGAGGTTTATAGATTGAGGTTGGGAGGGATGTCTAAGCCGTCGTCCGCCCGTCGAGTCGCGTTCGATTCGTGTTCACCCCAAAGTCCTGCTACATGTAGCGGTTTTGGCCCTGAGCGGCGGCGCGATTTCTGCCGTCGTGGCGCTCTGGCCAGCACCAGCGGTTGAGCGGCACGAGCGCCGCGACGGCAGAAATCGCGCCGCTCTGGGGCCAAAATCGCTGCATGTGAAACACGCTTGAAGTTGGCAAAGCGGTGGAAGCTGCGTGCTGGTTGGACTAGTCAACTGTCGGCCTTGCACCACGTGACCACCCTGCTCTCCACATACCACGCGCCGAGAGCGAGTTCAGGCGATAAGAGGCAGGCCACTGATTGGTCTGGCAAAACGCAGCTTCCCCCGCACTGTCAGCTTAGGGGCGAACGGAGTATAGTACGATCCAACGGTCAGAACGCACGGCCCCTCGAAGTTAGTAGATATGGAGCAACCATAGAGCGAATAATAAATATTTTGCAACTGGGGTGGGCGGCAGTTGTGCTACAGAGTTAATGGAGAGCTTTAGCAGTTCGCTTTTTCGCCCTGATAACGGTACGATGCATACCCAAGGCTGCCGGAGGGGAGAGGAGGTATCGTTATCGGGGCAAAAAAACAATCTGCTAAAACTCTCTAATATCGGCACAAGGCTTCCA
>JAZHYW010052937.1:0-28258 GCA_037355805.1 Ixodes ricinus
AACGGATGAGAGGAGAGCCACGTGACTAGCGCCCCGCTGCGGCGAGACGCGGAAACACACTTCTCCCGAGCGAACAAGTGTGTATCGGGTCCTCGCCGCTGCAAAAGCAGTGCGCTGACGTCCAGGTTCCCCGAGAAATGGCTCTTTGATGCTCTGTGCTACCAGATCCTCGCGCTCCAAATCTCCGATCGGGCGCTCTATATGGCTCCGTCGTCGAACTGCCAGGCTTTGTGAGTATAGAGGAGGCCATGTGTGGAACTGTATACACAACGCGCGTCGCGACCCTACCAGCCACCGGGTTGTCAAGTGCTCCGAGTCGACCTTTGATATTGGTGGAGACTATACATCCATGTATGTGTTTGAGCAATGTTTCATGTCTGGTCACGTGCGTCAAAAATTTATTTATCAACATAAACAAAGACAGAAAACACAGCGGGATCGGTTGATAAATAATTTAGTAATTGCTAATTACAAACTCTACACAAAAATACTCTCGTACAATAAACCACGAAAACCCACATAGACCACAACAAAAAAGAAAAGAATAACAGGAAGAGTCCCAAAATCAGCCCGAAATGCAGCTCTGATTCCAGATTCAGTACAACTTTTTCTATGCTTCGCATCCCTGGGACTCCGGCCCTTCTGCAAGTTCCGGGACAGTATGGGAGGTAGCACTACCCAGGAGGACTTCAGAGTGGCCGATGCGGTTCTTCCCGCTTACAACGTGCGTGGTCGAATTGGACAACGAAAGAACTCGCCTAAATCTAGAGTCCTTCGGAAAAGCGGGGAACTTCACGTTAAGGTCTCTCGATCTGGTAACTTTACTATACTTTAGCATTAAGCCCTACTATTGCCAAACAACGAAAGGATATAACGAGATTTACTACCACGCGGCACAAGTGACCAGTAGGTGGTTTCTGGTCATTAGCAAAACCTCAGAACTAGTGGTGTCTTTTGGAAGCATCAAAAGGTGGAGCTGACGAAGCCCTGGATGCCTTGGGCTTCCTCAACATGTGTTGAGGAGTTATTCGTAGATGGCGCCACGGTTATACATGAATATTAGTCTTACTCTCTTTCTTCATCAATTTTAGCTCGTGTTAGCACGTACAAAGCCTTACAATTTCGTCCCGGATGAAGGTGGTAAAATAGTAAAAATATTCTTAAAAATGTCCCGCACGCACTTTCCCGACGAGGAAATTGTTGTTGTGCCGAGCTTTCGTTTCATATGGTTAATGTTGTCGCCTCCGTAAGGAGGACGTACTGGAGGTAAACGAGTATAAAATTTTTATAACTTTAAAAAATGCTTTGAAAATAAGTCAGCAATTTTAGTCACTGAGATCTTGGGAAAGGCAGGGCGTGGTTAATTTTGTTCTTGCTTTCTTGCCTCGTGATTGTTCCTTCGACGTTCTTATCGGCGGATTCAGCATTCTCATTGGCTGCGGATCAATCTCATCAGGACTCGCCTCGCCCTGCCTTCCCAACCTGTCAGCGACAAGGCAATGTTGTGCGCTCTGTAACTTTCAGTAATGTAAAACGGCGGATTGCCACTCTGGCGTTTTCCGTCCGTCCGTCCGTCCCTCCGTGCATTTTTCACTAAATTTAGCGGGGAAAGTGGAGTCACGTCACTTGTACACTTTGGGAAACCTGACGGCAACCTATACGTCAAATCGGTCTCCCCGCTAAATTTAGCGGGACAATTAATGTCTTGTGGCCAAAAACATCAGTTTACTTTCTCCGCTAAACTTAGCGAAAAATCGACGTCACGGGACCTATGCACTAATTCAGTTACCCGGTAAATTTAGCGGGGAAAATTCACGTCTTGTGACCCAGGCACCAACCCAGTTTCCAGAAACCGATCCAGGTCCTATAATGCATTTCATGCCTTTAAGGACTTCGAACATAAAGGTCGCTGCCAGTCTTTTACTGTCTCTATTTATACACCTCTTTTGTTTACTTTCGTCCCCAGCCATCTGGTGTGAGTGACGAAATACGGATTAAAACACATACACCATTAAAGTAAAAAAAAACCAAAGAAAACATAGAGGTGACGCAAAACAAAAATGGGTGACGGTTAGGTTTCCCGTATGTTTTCTATTCGTGTGGCGACGGCAAAACAAAGTTTTCGCCCATGGAATGGCAGCATTCAGGATGGGGGCGCCCTTGTGGAAAACAAATGAACGTATAACTAGGCCATAAAGTTTCCGGTGTTTATTTACAAAAGAAAAACAATCGGCGAATGTTTGTGTGGTATTTAATTATTCGTCAAATATTCATGTATTTCGGTGACCTGTTTCGGACGCACTCTAGAAACGGTGTATAATTGTTGAAAAAAAATGTAGTCAAAAACGAAGAGTATAAAAAAAAGTTTTTGTGAGAAAAAAAACAACAACAACGACTTACTAGCTGAAGCACTCATTTTTAGAAATGACAGTTTTTGTTTTAACTGATTTTGCATTTTGGCATAAAGTTTTTATCAGTGTTCTTGGATTTTCTTTTCATTTTGTATTTTTCACACCGACGGACGTTTATCTATTTTTCTATTACAACAGGTAGGTCTACGGCCTAGCCATAACCCCCAAAGAATTCCACAAAAACTGTAGGCTACTGGGCACACCGGGCATTGAAGGGTTAATGCTGGCTTAATAATACGCGCTATCAGTAAGCGTTTTTCGTAAGAGTTACCTGCTACACAATAACTCTTTCGCGACTTTGAGCTTTCGTGGCTACATTGCTTGGTTGTCGTGGTATATCGCGCTCCTATCGACCTATGCCCCTACAATATAATCAAATGTGAGGCTCATTAACATAATAAGGCTTGACTACACTGGATGAATTTACGTGGAGACGCGACTGCAAGTTACCTTGACAACCAAGCGACATAACAGTTTTATTTTCATTTGACCTCGCACTTGCATGTTGACGTAAGCCCCATGAAAAAAAGTCAAACGTTTTCTTATGCTGTACAATGTAAACAGGGCTTGATAAGAGACACACTGCGCGCGGCGTGCCAACTTACCCAAAGAGGTACCCTAGGTTTCATCTGTTATCGCAGACGACAAGTGTTTGTTGGTCTGCTTTCATGTTACTTTCAATTACAACTAAAAACCCGTGTACGTTCGTCTCGTGTTCCGGGCCCTCGTCCTTTTTCTTTCTCTAAAGAAATGTCTACTCAGAGGTGGTCCACACTGATCATATTTTTTTTGTGTTATCCGGCGCGGTAACCTCACACCATAGCTTAGTACACCTTCTGAAAGTTAGTTCTTAGATTATTTTAACAATAACAGACGCTTATTCGGTAACAGATTATGAAGAAGAGAAAACATTTGGCAGTGCATGTTGTATGGCAGTCACCAAAAGTTGGCAGCTGTGGCCGGAAGTGGGGTGCGACAGGAAGTACATGGTGTTTGCTACAGAGTTGAAGTGCAACCTCCCCATTGTCACATACAGTTTGAAAACAACTAAGTTTCGATTCACGATCGGTTCTTCACCTGACTATATCTCAACAAGAGAGCTCGCGAACTTCCACCAATGTGAAAGGACAAGTGCCACAGGGTCGCAATTACGCAGTAAATAAGTTCACTGCATGAGCGGCACATACCTCGGAGTCAAGTTGTAGTTTATTTGTCTCAGCGCGAATATTTTGAGACCTTATACCGTTGCACAGGGCGCATCACTAAAAGTACACAACGTTCTGGCGTTCCCGCGCACCGCCAGCAGCTACAACTCAATCTGGCTACACGTTCTCTTTCAGAGTGTGGGAACGACATGCTAACCGGACGAGGCCAAACCAAATTGGTATGCCTACACATTTTCTATACATTGATTCACCGCAGGCACAGAAAAAGGGACGAACACCGTGTCAATGCACTTTTGGCGATGGGGGATCGGCCTGTATCTTCCGCAGCGCTCTTACCTAACGCGATACGCAAAATAGTTGTTGTTTTTGTCAGTGAGCCCTGTTGTGTTGTAAAAATAGTAACTGCGGGACACTCCTTTCCTTATACTGCAACAGACCATACCTGATGAAACCACAATAAAAATTTTACCAGTAATCTTTCTGTTTGAAAGGTTGCGACACATCTTGACTACAGGTAAAATGCGTAGGCCATAAAATAAAAAACCAAACCCACAAAACGCGCGAAATATTTTACATTGTACTTGTTAACCTGATTGCGTTCGCTTTCTGTAAGCTCGCGTGTTGTTGCTTCGCAGTCACTCCACTAGGATACCGCAACTCGCTGGTGCAATAGACTACGAGAGTGAAAAAGAACAGTAGAAATAAGGCTAAATAAAAAAAGAAAGAGTGATAAGAAAAAACTTTAGAAGATAGGAAATGAAGAGGAAAAGAAGATGAGGAGATATTAAACAACAGCTTCCAGATACCAAAAGCCGTACTGCAGGACTTCTTTAGGCACCTGCCGAATGCCCGCATGGAGCAAATATTTGGCGCGAGTGCAACGTCAGCGTTTGGCGGGAACTTGCGTTCAATCAGTAAAAAAAGCGGCAAAGGCACCTAAGACGGATCCAGGGACTTCACCCAAGACTGCTTACGTGTAGGAAGGTGAAAGCATTCGTACACACAGCGCATTCCTCCAAGCAGCGCGCCAGGTCCTCCTGTCGCACACGGCGCTCCGGCTGTGAAATCACGCTCCTCCACTGCGCAGGCGTGGCCGATGGCTTCCGTGACAAAGCATCTGTGTTGCTGTGCTTTTTTGTGTGTTTGATTTCTGACGAGCCCGCTTTGACCTTGAGCGCACTCGCCGGCTCCCGTGACGGAGTAACCTACGTTGCTGCGCTTTTCCTTATGTTTTATGTCTGAGGCGCGTGCTGTATGACGTATTTTTATGACCATCTTTCGGGGACAGCGCCGCCGCTTTTTCGCGTAATGGGACCACTAAGGAATTTCGCCTTAAATAAACGCTGAAGCAGCTCTCGTGCACTGGCCTACAGGATATGAGGTAAGAAATCGAACGCCACAGATTTGTTATCTATGAGATGTTGGATAAAACAGGGCAGAGAAAAAGAAGGAATAAAGAATAGGGAATAGAATGAGGTACCAGGGCCGGTTTCATCGTCAGCCCGGGGCCCTCGGAGATACCTAATCTATAATTCGGGAATTAAGGAAAGTGGCTGTACGACTTCTTCTCTCTTTCTCGCTCCTGCTCTTCTACGGCGTCTTTTCATGCGCAGGTAAGAAAGACGTACAACGTTCGTCTGGCGAGGAGAAACAAAGGTGGACCCGCGTTAGTTCAGGTGCCCCACCTGCTTCTTTTCGGCACGCCGCGTTCTCGCTCGCCATTGTGCTTGCATTTCCGCAGACGATGGGCTTGCACCACTCGTTTCGGGTCACCAAGTCTCTCGCTCTTGACAGATAACTGAGTTAGTTCACCTACACCCTGAGCAATCGTCGCCAAATGAACAAACACCCAGTATGCGTAATGGCTGGCTGCCTCCAAAAAACCGAGCGGCCAAAATATGTGCCGTGGGACCACTTCCCGTGATTCTGGAATTATCGAAAAGGGCGCATTGAGGGCGCTCCATCCAAGCGGTGGCCGTGGCGGCCTGGGTCCTTATTTGAGGGTCTGCTTGAAGAAGTCGTCGTGCGGGAGCTGAACGAACTCCTCCGGAAGGTCTGCGGGTGCCCAGTGGGACAGGTCGGTGTCCGGCAGGTCCTTGCAGTTGAGCAGTGGATTCCTAAGGAAAAACATAAAATGATATTGAAATACTGTCTCGGGCAAATAGCGGTCGACGAATGTAGAAGTGAAAATATGCGTTTAGCATGGCATGCTTGTGCCTGAACTAAAGAAACAAGTACCATACAGCCTGTGACGGCGACGGTAAGGGCGACAAATCTGAAGCAGCGGGCTAAATAATTGGGGCTGTGTGGATATTTATACAGCGTGTAGTTGGTCAGCCATTTCAAAGTTGCGACGAGTCACTCGCTGTAGATGAGCAATTTAGCCAGTGCAGTACAACCGCTGGCCTGGGGTCTTTAACGTGCGCGACGCAGTAGTGATACACGACCGCACGCCGGTACGATGCTCATCCAGATCGAAACGCGCTGGGGTGGGGTTTGAACCCAGGATCCCTGGGTTCTGCAGCGCGAGCTTTCGCTCCACGTGCTCCGAGCTGATGTGCGCTAACCCACTGGGTCACAAATCCCCCTACCAGCGGGCTACCTCTGCTTTTGTCTACGTGCTATGTTCCGGAAGCTTCTGCGCCAGAACAAACGATAACAGCCAAGAAAAAAAGTGAAACTTTTGTGAAGAGCAATTATTGTGAAAATAACGAATCTAGTGCCGGCGGAAGTGTGATGCTGCCGCGTGCTCTGCCAACTCCGCCGAAACGCGGAATGGCACGTGGTTAGTGTCTCGCCCGTAACAAGGGCAATCTGAAGATAGAAACTCAAAAAGTGCTCTCTAAAAACAAAACAGCTGCAAAGCAAACTTTCGCTCAAAGTGCTGTCGAGCGCGATGCTTTAACACCCTGAACCCCTATACGAGTTACCTCATATTTACACGGGTAGAGAAAAGGTTACCAGCGCGATCGAGTCTCTTTCACTGGCGCTTCCGCTGCACGAGCGTTTGTGAAGCGGAGACGCAATAAAATGGAAGGAGCTCGCACCTGCCGCCATTGCGGTTCATCATGTTAAAGAGGTATGGAAACGAAATAACGCGAGCGGTTGCTCTTTACCCTTCGCTTCAAAGTCGGCCAGCGAGAAGCGCACTGCGTATCGCGCTCGTGACTTCAATAGTTCACGGACGGTCAAGGGTGCTGCAGTGGCGAGCCTTGCCTTTTGGGGGCGTTAACGCGTGACAATCTCGCCTATACTCCGTTTTACCTTATGTTGTACCGCAGCGAAGGCCAGAAGCGCGAGCTCATAGCGTTGGGAGCTACTCTTAACGCACGAGAGCTTGTGCCGCCAAAATGTGCCTCGAGCAAGGAGCTCGCGACTGTATAGCCTTTCCTGCGGTACATCATAAAAGGGTGAAACAGAGTATAGTAGTAATATCCGAGGACTGTAAAGCCTGGTTCAGACAGTTTGCGTTTGACTGCGTTTGACTGCGTTACGGCGGCGAGAAACCAGGACATCCCTGCTGCTTATACCGCGTGCCAAGATGATTCCTTGAATTGGATTCCACGCTTCATACGAAGCACAGATCTGCCGGTGACTCGCTTTCGGTTCTCGCCGCAACGCAGTCAAACGCACTCAAACGCAAGTGTCTGAACCGGCCTTAAGACCTTACGACATATAGATAGCTTGCCCGTAACATCATTCGCGACCATGCCGGTATTTTATGCAGCCACGGGCGTTCGGTTAACCGTGTTAGTTTCCCACCACAGAGGTCGTAGCTTGAGGGAAACCAGTAGAGTATTAGCGGCGAGATGTTCTGGCGGCGTCCTCCTAATGTGCACCTCTGCGACGTCATTACCTTGCAGAACACCAGTTCGATGGTGTTTGCAAATCAGCATGGTGGAAGCTTGAAATCATTGCGCTCTCAAAGAAACACTGCCAACACCGTCAAAATTAAAGTTCTTTCATTCCTCTTATTCTGTTGATGATAAATTCCCCTTTCCGACGTCATAGTCAGCGCCCGGCCAATCGTGGAAGGCCGACCACAGCGACGCTTTGGTCGCGCACGCGGGCTAATTGGCGACGTGAGCGATCGAAAGAGTCGCTGTGATTGGCCTTCCAGGGTTGGCCGAATGCTGACTATGACGTCAGCAAAGGATTTCCCATCGACGGAAATAAGAGTGATGTAAGAACTTCAATTTTGACGGTGTTGGTAGTGCTGGTTTCAGAGCGCAATGATTTCAAGCTTCCACCGTGCTAATGACAACATACCATAGAACTTGTTGTTCACAAGGCAATGACGCCACGAGAGGTAACCATAGGGGGCGCCACCAAAACATCCGCCTAGGGTGCTCATATGCCTGTCTGTCTCCGGGTGAAGACATCCATTGTTGCACTGAATGTGCCAGCGCGTGACGCTCTCGCGCACTCGGTGCGTGACTTGGGCGATAAAATGGCGTCTATGCATTAGCCAAAGCTGCGCGCTCGAGCTGAGTGACACCGTATTGCGCGCACTTCAAAATGCATAAAAAAACGATTGGGCGTGAAAATGGCTGAGATGTACCACTCAAGCAAAGCGCGCGTGTGTATAAAGGCACTCTAATCTCGCCGCCAATTGAAATAACCGTCAGTACCCAGCAATGGCGACACCTGCAAGCTAATGTAGATAAGGTATTCACTGGGTGCCATATTTCAGCGCGCTATTCACAGCGCATCAAAGGGGGCGGCAGGAGAGTTAGGCTGGCCTTTGCAGAGGTCCCTGCATCCTCAGATCAAGTTTATACCTAAAGTATGCAAATAACGGCGATCTGCATGGTGTGGAATGCACGTTACGGAAGCAAACATTTTAGTTTTTATAAGTGGCGCCGTGGCGCACGATCTTTCCAGGAGCCAGTAGCAGCCAGTGTGCGCGAGCACACGCAACGAAATTGACGTCATAGTCCTCTACTGACGCTTAAGATGACAGTGAAATGTATAGACTCCGGGCAAAAAAAATAATAAAGACGGGCTTTTCATCTCCACAAGTGAAATCTACGTGCTTGTTAGACCAACTGATCGCCTACCTCTTACACCAGAACCCCAATGTGGAGATGAAACGCCGGTCTTTCTTCTCATTTTCCCTGGCGCCCTACATTTCCCCTCTCGAAGGAGTATGACGTCAACCTCATTGCATGTGCACGCGCACAAAGGCGGCTACTGGCTCGTGGAAAGATCGTGGGCCACTTATTATAGACACTGAGATATTTGGCTCAGTATCCCTCTAACAAATACAACGTACACTTCGTTCACCCGAGATTGCAGCCACTGCCAAAACCACGAAAGCTCGAGGTCGCTGCTTTGAAGCGATCTTCCGCAGAACGAGCGCTCGCGCTAGAAATGCATGTCTCAAAGCCCGGAGCGCGGGCTAGCTTGCACTTGTAGCTTTGGCTGGAATCTCAGCTCATGGGTGAACGAAATATTGTAAACTCGTTAGTGCTCTCCGCCAAGAAATATTCAGGACTTAGTAACTCCACGAGCGAGCCTTACTCGCCGTGAACTGGCGCTGCTTCTTTGGAACTCATGACGTGGCGGTATAGACCCGTTGCTCTGGGGCAGGGCAGAGCCGTGTATACAGAGGGTTTGGTCAATGGGAGGCGCGGGCAGAGCCAGGGCGTGCACCAGACGCAGAAAGTGGGCTTGACATGCTCTCTTGGCCAACCAGAAGCCGAAAGAATCCGGTAGCGAGAAGCAATTTTGATCAAAGCTATATGTTCGTAACTTCGTATATTGTTTTAATAAGCGCGTACGAGTCACCCTTCATGGTTGAAAATAGGGTGCACGTGATGTTTCGATCATGACTATGCAGAAAGATGTAAGAAACGAATGTGCCGCTCAACTCTGTTTTGCTCGGATAGAGTGTGGCCGCTCGGACGGCAGATTCCCGGCCCTCGGCTCCTGGCTTACGGATTATGTCAATGGTTCCGCTAGTCGCGCTCTTCCACCATGATGTTGGATGACCGTGATTGAAACATTACGTACACTATATTTTCAACCGCCGAGAGTTACTCAGACGCAATTATTATCTTTGTTTCTCGTGACCACCGCCCGGGTAATATTTCCGGCTTCTGGTTGGCCACATTCGAATTTGTGAAGACGCATTGGAACACGCAAAGCACCCTTTCGTACAATGGCGCCTCCTGATTTGTCTTTTATTATTCCCCATGAATGGCCAAAGTCTCACCATATATGGCTCTGCTCAAACGTTACCTCAGTGGGCATTTAGGCGCGCTTCTTAACAGATATCCGTGTGCGAAACGTTGTTTACACTGACGTCGCGCCGGTCAGCACCACTTGGTGGCTGTCCAAAATTGAGTACTATACAATCTGTTGCAAACGTATGATCTGGATTAGAAGATTCGCCTCCAGCGTGGGCCTTTTACCTTCCATAACACAGGTGTTTCGTGAGCATGCGCACCCAGAGCACGACGGAGGGCGGCGAACACGCGTTGGAGGAGCGTCTTTCGAAGGAAGAGGTGAAGCTTGGAATTACACTGGCTACGTTGGTAAGATCGTTACATTCGCGCGCAGACAGCTGGTCGACTTTCTGCGTCACCAGAACTCAGGTGTAGACTTAAAGGGGGTCATGTAATGATTTTTGGGCTGGGATAAACTAATTTATATGAGGCCTTACCCAATCGCATATCGTTCAGTGGGTCTGAAAAAAATAGGGTAAAGTAAAAAACCAGATTTTCGGTAAAAACACCCAAAAATATAGCGGACTATTTCGTGCCTCCTTGCCTTCCAAAGCTCTTCCTCTTTTCACTGTGATACATCCGTGGTGCCAAACACACGTCAGCGGTGCCGAATTGACGTCCGCCGACCGCCTCACGGATTGGACACAAGAACTGCGTCCCTTGGACGTATGCGCTCTCGTCAATCAATTCGTCGACGAATATTTGAATTCGCGTTAGTGGCCAATGAGTGCCTGACAGAACTCAACGCCACTTGCGAATGCCGAGCGCGGTGTGCAAAAAGCGCTATGGAAGCTTGGAGACATCGCACAGGTGTCCTAGCCTCCGTCGTGACTACGTGAATTCTCCAGTTCGCTTTTGAGTTGAGGATTACAGCCAGGAAGAAGAAGTTGAAAAATCGTTCCATGGCCCCTTCCCGGGTTGTCACTGGGTCATGCGATTAACCCCGAGTTTATAGTGCAGTAATAGCAAAGGCGATAGTAGTGTAGCTATACACTGTAGAAATTCAAGTCTGGAGTCGATGGAAAAGGTCCGATAGTTGTGATTTGCACGACGATAAACTGGGGCAAAAAATAACATCAAATTCGAAGTCCGAAGTCAACTCGTCGACTTATCATGCGCCTAAGGTTGAAGAGCACCTCGGAAATGGATCTTGTCGCATCCACCGCGAGCTCAGAGTGGAAGTGGAACTGAACAGGTTCACTATGCGAGTCATGACCTTACCGTATAGTCGGGTTACATAGCGTTACAACCATCAGTACAAAGACAGTCTGTATACAGACTCGAACGCGAGTCACCATGAGATCCGTGCTTTGAATGCCGCATATGGCAATGAGTTCAAGGAGAAAGCTGGCACTGGGTAATCGAACCGCGGATGTCGCGGTTACTCGCATTTGCAGACTGTATTTTGAATGATGTGTAGGTAGTGTGACTCCGGCATTAGGATGTACGATCACTAGTGAATCAAGGCGGTGGTGCGTTGATTCACTAGTGATTACGTTTGAGGAGGAATGCCGCAAGCCCTTGTTTTGAAATTGGCCCATTCGACGAAGATGACGTCATAAATTCAGTGCGCAGGCCCTGCTATCCAGGTATAGACCTTTCCAAAAGAGCGTGTGGCCGGTGCCATTTTGAGTGTTCGTGCGTATGGCGCGTGCTTTGCTCGCTTTCCCGAAGCGACGAACACGCACGTGCTGGGCTGCAAGATCGCACGCTGGACTGTGATTTTGTAAACTTTGGAAAGGTCTATAGTAGTGTCGTGTTAAGCCTGGGTCTGGAGGCGAATCTGTTCTTGGCAATCCGCTTGACAAGTTTTTCTATTTTTTATCAATAGCCTCAATCGTACTCGTAGCACTCGTGTTTTGTTTGCCTATTTTACTCGGCCATTTAAGCTGGCCAATAATCTACTCTGATTAATGATGCGATTAACTACATCCAACTATATTTCGCAAGCTCGCTCTATATTGTAATCATCGATACGTAGAACTGTGGAATATCAAGTTGCAATCGCCTACTTGGTGGATACTTTTTTTTGTTCTCTTCTGGTATCACGCTTTGACCGCGTTCTGACTTGGGTAAAACTCTGCAACGGTGTAATTGACTTTCTTCCCGGGGACTTCCGCGCAAACAAAAAGCGACTGCCTCGTCGCCACTAACCATCGCTCCGGGGTACAAAACCCTGCTGCGCGCGCGCTTAGAAACTCGACCACCTTACAGATGGAAGTAGAATTCGCCGTGGGCTACGTTTACACGACGGCCACGTAACTCTAGGACGCGTGCGGCGTACATTCGGCTTTCTAGGCCAAGTCGCTTGGAACTCGAGCGATCGAAAGCGTCGTTGTAATCGGCCTTCCACGATAAGCCGAACGCTGACTCTGACGTGAGCAAAGGATTTAAGGGCTGTATATACTCCGGACGTTGAGCGCAGTGAACGCGGCGTAGCGCAGAACGCGCGCCTTTCATTGGCCGGCAACCAGGACCTCGAGAGCTGTGGCCAATCAATATCTGCGCGCGCTACGCTACGCCGCGCCCGTCGACGTTACGTTGGAGTATAAACGTGCCTTTACCCTCGACGGAAATAAAAGGAAAGTAAGAACTTTAATTTTGACGCTGTTGGCAGCGTTGGTTTAAGAGTGCTATTATTTCTAGCTTCCACCATGCTCTTTACAAACACCATCAAACTTGTTGTTCACAAGGTAATGACATCACGAAAAGTAACCAGGGAGGGCGCCACCAAAACATCTCGCCGCCAATAAGGAATATTCGCTGGGCGCCATATTTGTGGGTGCTCTCTAGAGCGCATGCTCAGAACGAGCCCCCATTAATAGGCTGCTAAGACCGGCCATTTTGACGGTGTGGAATGCACGTTGCAAAAGAACCCTGGAAGCTAGCCATCAGCACGCGCTCAGCAGTCGCGCACACAGCTATGGCCGCCAGTGAATACTTCCTATAGCACCGGTGCACTCCTACGCCCTTTGCGCATCTGTCGAAGCTATTTTGACGTGCACTCTTCACATTTTCTGAAATCTCACATATTGTTCACGCGCGAGTACTTGACGCACATATATGCGCACAACAGGTCGGCGGCGTTGAAGTGCTATACAGTTCTCAAGATGCCCAGACAAGGCAATACCAACAAATGTCACTTTGGAGATACATGCTCCAGTTTTTTGCCTGTCTACTTGTCAACTGTAGCTCCTGCATTGTTAAAAAGAATTGTTGTTATGTTGACGTAATACCTTTGACCGAGGTAACACGTTTTCTGGGACAAAAGTTTGTTTCCTGCTTTGGAAGTTAGGACCGTAAAGACTCAGTAAGAAATCAAGGTGGGCCAAACTTGACCTTTTCTGGCCAGAGCATGGGTACCTTGACCCTAATTGGCCAAACGAGTGCCAAAGTTAGGCTTCATTTCTGTGTCATTGTATGCCAAAAGAGAAGCTGCAATTTTTCATGCCTAGATATGTACGAAAAAATGATTTTAATAAGACGCCTCTGAACTCCAAGAAAAGTTTTTTTTTGTGAAGAATTAAAGTTTACTTTTTGCTGATATTATACTCTAAAATGTCTGAAATATGCTTAAAACCCACGTAGTCAAAAAATTATAAAAAACGCTCGCGTATCAAACAAATTTAGGTGGGCGCCTTATTACCTAAAATTATTCCCGGTCTTACACGAAAATACAAAAATTGAAAGACGCCATTTTGGGTCCAAATAGGAGCTCCAAAAAGAAGAGACTTTATGAGATTTCTTTATATTAAGTTTAGGGCCGGTTGCACCAACGTCGCTTAGCGAAAAGCGGAGCTTAGCCGGAAACCTAAGCTAAGTTTCGGTTTCGTTCGGTTTGCACCAAAATCGCTTATCGCTAAGCCTAGCACTAAACTACGCTTATCTTGAGCGCTCAACATTGGGCGCTTTGCTTTTGCTTGTTTCTTAATCCTGGATTATAAACATGGCGGCTGGTTTGTTGTGGTCGACGCGGTGGACGAAATTGGTTCGTGCAAAGTGTTTTAGGCCACAACAGCGTGAGAGTTTCGACAGAATGCCTTCGATTGTGACAAGGATGCAAAATATTGTCTCGTGAAGTATTTATCGACCCCTGTTTTCAAGCTGGCTCTCCACTCTCCGTGCGTGTTAGCCCTAACCGAGATACGCACGGGCGCTGTGGGGCTCACGTCTGTCTTCCCGTTGGTTTTTCTGTCAACGAGCTTGTTCGTATGTACTTACTGATTTTTGCATAACTGTAACGTATTGCTATCTAACACCTTGTTAATTTCTGCTTGCAAAGCATATCCTTTAATCCGATCGGTGCGTTGAATAGTAGCCGTATAGGGTGTATTCACTGGGGGCCATATCTGTGCGCGCTAATGCTGAGCACGTGCTGATGGCTAGCTTCCTACAGTTATTTTGCAACGCGCACACTGCACCATCAAGATTGCCGGTCTTGGCAGCTTATTAATGTGAGCTCGTTCTGAGCATGCGCTCTAAACAGTGACCTCAAATATGGCGGCCAGTGAATACCACCTATATGATCTCGGCCATCAGCTGATTGTCGACACTTCTGCCGTTTGCATCAGATTGCGGTGCATTTAAATAATAAAACAGCGAAAATTCAATTTCTTTAGTTTTGAGACAACCTTCAGTGAATTTTTCTTGTCTCGCGAGTAGAATCTTCACTTCAGAAAACTGCGTTCTATAACCGCAACTTTTCTGATGATCGTGCTTTTTAGAAATGCTTTGCTTTATATCTTTTCATTCGTGGCGACGACAAATCGTAACGACTACAATGCGAGATTCGTTCAGCGCTGTATTGGGGCAGGCTGGGGCAGGTGATGCGAAGAGACGACCGTTCTCGTCGGCACGATGTGATGTACTAGTGGGAGTTTTCGTACTTCGAAGTCTGCCGCCAGTCTATTTGTATGAACTCAAGATCTATTATCACTCGCGAACAAGCTTCTGGTCTCTCTATCAGCAGGAATAAAAAAAATGGTTCTGGGCGACCTTTGCTTGTTCAATAATTGGCAGTTTGTATGATCATCGCAGGGATCGACCGGTAGTATCGCTTTGCATGTATTGATAGTTATACCTTCTTTCTTTGTCACTAAAGCAAAACATACGTAGTTCCATTACCAAAGGGTTTGACACAATCAGTTCAACGACGGTGCAGTGCAGTTGTGTCACCTTGCTGATAGCAACGAGTACGGTCGATGCAAGCTCTCGGCAACTTCTATTCGACGATTTCCGGGCATTTTCGCAGCTGCCGTGGCGAGTTCGTCACTGTTTTGAACTCCATCGGTCTCAGGCATGACCTGACTTCAGTAGTCATCTTACCTTCCTACTTATTCTCGATGATGTTTTGTCTTCAGCGATGTAGCGAGTACAGAGTCCTTCTCGCGTTCGGCGAGATTTGGGGCCCCCGATGGCTCCGTTATCTCAAAATGTGAGCACGAAAACTACTGTCACTGTCAAAAATATTCTGTTATCAACCGATATTAAACACACAATCACAGATGTAAAGAGCATTCAGTGTTTATTTAAAACTGTGACTCCTGTTCTTGAAAGTTAAGCGAAAAAATGATTGAATTTGGAGACCTTTAATTCGTTACTCACCAAAAATACAGCGAGCAACGCCAGCAACGGCTACTACGGAAGTTTTTAAAAAAATTTTTTCATCACGTGATTTCTCTTCGCCAATCGTATTCATCCCCTCTGAGCGTTCCCTAGTTCGCTCTGTTTGTCCCTACATTCCCTAGGCAAATCCAGCGTTTAGCTAGGGGCGCGTCTGTAAAGCCAGGTTAACTTTGGTGCAACCGGAATTTAAACCCGTGCTTATCCGAGCTCGGCTTAGGGCGCTAAGCCGACTTAAGAAAGAGCCGCTTTGGGTTAAGGTAAGCGACGTTGGTGCAACCGGCCCTTAGTGAACTTGGATTTGGGTGTTAGCTACAATACTTTTTTTTTGCTTGTTCTCATAGAACTGATCATTAAATTGCATGTGTTAGATGTTCAAAGTGTCGTTTCGTTGCGTTTGATTTAAATTAAAGTCTCTAATTTATGCAGACACGGCCATATTGAGAAGCAGAAAATGCAAGTGGGCAGCGGTGCCGGGAATTTTCAATATAGTGAAAAGTTCAGTCCACCACATCCGTTAACTATTTCGCTTTGCTTTTCTTTCTTCTGGGCAGTGGTGTCTTCGAAAATACTCCGCTAGGAGATTCCCTGTCTCTGTGTTGTTGCGAGTTGAAGAAGAAGTGTCCGTCGTCCCTTTGTCTTATATGTGTTATTCTTTCAGTCGTTTTTGTATTTTAAAGGGTCGGCGTAGCAGCGTACGCCCATAAGCGCGAGATCATGAGCTGCTTCTGCCGATTCTTCATGACAGGTTGTTCCCAAGGCCTGTAAAGTGCCCGTCTAACAGGGGTTTTAGAGTGAAATGAAGGATAGCACAAAATACCCTAACAAGTGGACCCGTCAACGTTGTTAATATAAAGCCTGCACTTTTATATTGGTTGGAGAAATAAAGTTCCGATATTCCTGACTCGCCCTAGTACAACCATTTCTTTATTTAATCACGCCACAAGCGCCATTGACGCGTCGCTCTTTCTGGCTCATGGCGCATCTGGCCTGCGAGTGCGTACCGCTCCTGTTGCTCTGGGGCAGGGGGCGCGAGGGCGTCCGGAAGACTTACGCAAGACGCGACCATGTTATGCTGGCTGCACCATCCGTGCGGCGCTGTAACGTTCGGATTTTTCGCGGGCCAAGTTCGAATACAAGCACCTGTCAGCATCTGTAGGTGCCCAATAGGCCTCCTGCGCTGAAGCTTTGAACCAACTGTAGCGCCCTCGTTTTGGGTAGTACAAGCTCAACTGATTGAGCCTCGAATTATTTATGGCACGTTGGTTGGGCTTTTTTAAATCTGTCTGGTGCTGAAGAACAAAAAGCCCTCTTTGGATGCCAGAAGTTGGCTAGACTCTGAACGCCGCAAAGACAATCAAAAGTGCCAAATTCAGCGAGATTACCGCTAGGGTACGCGTCTTTTATCTCTGGGTGGTGACGTCGAAACAGCCAGTGTCGCGACGCTTTCATTTTTCTTTTTTTTTTGTCATGTCTACTTTGAACGCGTGAAACGGCATCTCTTAGCCTCACGCTCTTTAGCGTTTTAGCTTTGACGGCGCTCGAACTTTCGTTGTTTCTTTATATTTTCATCGTGATCTCGCGCTCTCGCACCAGAGCAGGCACGCTTCTGCATGCGTGACAGTTTGAGACGCTAAAGCTTGACTACCCAAAACAAGGCCTAACAAGTCCCCTTTCGCAGCGCCCCTGGGCAACGCAGGCGGCCCATACCAAAACATCTAAAAAAATGAAAAAAGAAGAAATATACTGCTCGCGGTCGCAGTGTCTCATGAAACATTCCTTTCATCTTTGCTTTCCTTGATAGCTTCCGCGAGCACGTATGTTTCACTTTACGTGATAGCGTAACCGAAGCTACTCGCAAAAGCACATCCTCCTGGACGATGCTCGCAGTGCACGAGCGCGCGCGCGTGGCAGGGACGCTGAAAGCTCGCAGCTCGCTCATGTAACCTCTGCTACGCTGGCACTCAGAATGGAACGGAGTATAAAAAACTGCAGTGGGGAAGCGTATTGACGCATGCCCGAAACGCGAGCCAATTATTCTCATTTTGCTCACCTGAAGCGCTGCTCAAAACTTGAGAGCTACGGACCTATAGGCCCGTCGTTCCCAAGTTTCTGAGCAGCGCCCGGCGAGCAGAATAGAATATTTGCCTCGCGTTTGCCGTCATTACGCTTCCCCACTACAGCTTTTTATAGACCCGTTGCTCTGGGACAGGGGGCGCGAAAGCGCGTCCGGGACCGCGGAAGACTTACGCAAGACGCGACCATGTTATGCTGGCTGCACCATCCCGGTGGTGATTTAGCGTTCGATTTTGCACGTGCCACGTTCGAATACAAGCCTCTGTCAGCATTTGTCAATGCACGATACCAAAAGCATAAAAAAATTAAAAATGAAAGATTTATGCAGCTCGCGGCCGCAGCGTCCCATTAAACACTTCCTTTCATCTTTTGCTTTCTTTCATAGCTTCCGCGAGCATCTATGCTTCACTTTATGTGATAGCAAAGCCGAAGCTATCTACGCTCCTCCTGAACGATGCTCGATCTGCACGAGCGCGCGTGCTTGGCAGGGACGCTGAAAGCTCGCGGCTCGCTCTTGTAGCCTCTGCTACGCTGGCACTTAAAATGGAACGGAGTAAAAAAAAAAAACTGTAGCGGGAAGCGAAAAAACGCATGTTCGAAACGCGAGCCAAATATTATATTTTGCTCGCCTGGAGCGCTGCTCAAAACTTGAGAGCTACAGGCCTATTCTGTGTTCCATTCTAAGTGCCAGCGTAGCAGCGCGATACAAGAGCGAGCTCCGGAGCTTTCAGTGTCCCTGCCAAGCACGTGCGCTCGTGGAGTGCAAGCATCGGTCGGGGCAACGTGCTTTTGCAAGTAGCTTTGGCTTCGCTATCACGTCAAGTGACACGTACGTGCTCGCGGAAGCATGAAACAAAGCAATTCAAATATTAAAGCTGAAAGGAATGTTGAATGGGACGCTGCGGCCACGAGCTGCATAATTCTTTTTTTAGACGTTTTGTTATTGCACATTTATACTCTGTTTCATACTTAGCGTGCAATGCTGTCAAAGCTACTGGCGCGAGCGCGGCTTCATCTATGGTTTTGTTTGCGCGAGAACGCGTGCAAATGATCAACGAGATCAAGCTCCCACGCTCGCGCCAGTAGCTTTGACAGCGTTGTGCGCTAAGTATGAAACCGAGTATAGAGATGCTGACATATGTTTGTATTCGAACGTGGCACGCAAAATCGAACGTTACAGAGCCAGCTGGATGGTACAACCATCATAGCATGGTCGCGTCTTGCGAACGCGCTCGCGCTCTCTGCCCCAGAGGAGTATTCAAAGGACGCCATATTTGTGGGTGCTCTTTAGAACGCATGCTCAGAGCGAGCCTCACATAAATAGGCTGCCAAGACCGGCAATCTTGAGTGGTGCGGAATGCACGTTGCAAAATAACTGTGGAAGCCTCTCCGTCAGCACGCGCTCAGCAGTCGCGCACTCAGCTATGGACGCCAGTGAACACTCCCTATGGCGGCTGCCGTTTGCCAGCGCGCTCCTCCTGGTTTAAATAGGCTGGCTGGCGCCGTGGCGCCGGCGCCGTATACCGAATTCGCGGTGACGTTCCGCCACTTGTAGCTCAAGGGCATCCCAGCACGCACCACCTCGGCGGTACTTGCATATGGGATAGAAGTCATCCTGTGTTTTAGCAGGAACGACAGGCTGCACCTCCATGTGATAGCACTTTTATATGTACGACACCTTTCTGTCCATTGTCATTAGAGTGAACAACACAGACAAGCTCTTTTATCGTAGTAATATAAGTTAATGCGACATTTGATCCACGTGATTAATGATTTTTTCACGTTTACCAACACCTACCACGAGATCGCGATTTTGGCTTCTTTCTAGATTTACGCGCCCCGAAATCGGGTTTTTGACATCGACGAGCCAGGACCAAACCGGCACCTCACACGTTGAAGGTGATACTTTGCCCACGTTGACATTTTTTTCAGTAAGAATTCGACTATTTCAGACATTTTTTGCTAGGATGAACCAGTAACGCTTGTTGTTTTTATTTGAACCCAGTAATCGTGTAAGACTATTTGCATGCGTTTCTGAGGGACGCGTGCCACATTAAATTTGTCCTCACCCGTACCCAAAATGAGTTTCCTCAATATCCAAAAGGAAAAAAACAACAACATAATAATGCATGAAGTATGGCGGTCGCTTATTTCTGAACACGTGAACTCATTCGAGTTTTGAGGAGAAATCACTTAGCTCTTTACTAGCCTGCAAGCAAGCCTTATCAACTAGGAGTTTTTTTTTAAATGTTTTGATTTCTGTATTACATTTGTATCTTACATCTTTCCCGTATGTCGCCAGTTTTTTCCAATGTATATTTTCGGTCTATCTTTGCGTTCACTGCAAGAACCGCAGTAAAGGAAGTCCGGCTCCTCGTGGAGCATAACCAATTAGCTAAAATTGGACGTCGATTAAACTTTTACCTGATTAATCACCACCCTTGAATCGATTAATGGGTATAATTAATTTCCATGCATAATATTTCTAGAACGTCAAATTTGCATTGCTGAACATGTAAAAAACGGCGCAGTATACATTTTCGATTTCGAATCAACCTGGAGGTGTGTTGAAAACAGTTTAGAAGCACTCACATTTACGGTGAGGCAAAGGGGTTCGTTATTATTCTCCGGCAAGAATGACCTCGTTTGATTTTCACTGCATACAGTCTCTGCGGCGCTAAACGAACACTCGCTCGGCCTTGAAGTGGCCGGGCCACGTGTAAGCTTTTGCACTTGTCTGCGAGTTACAGATCTCGCCCCTACAGTTTACTTTTAGGTTAAAATTTCGCTAAAGTTTGTCCTGTATACAGGTAGACTGGTCCACGTCTGCTTGGGGAGATGCGTTGAGATTAATCGATCAGTTGTTTAGCACTACTAATTACCGTTTTGATCTATTGAATTAAAATATATTGAGGTGCATATTAGACTAGCTTAGTGCTATTTTATCAAGACGTACACGTTTCAAATGCCGAAAGCATAATTTCTTCCTTCGACAACGAAACCTTTTTTATAAACTATTTTGCGCAGCGCACGAATAATGCTCGAAAACTTCCCTTTTCTCTCCATGTAACAACGAGTATAATGCAGCATGTTTACTCTAAAATTCGCAAAAAAAAAGGAACGTGCGTAGTCCTTATTTGAGCGGGTAAGAAGTAACGATCGCACGTACACTTCTTTAGTCGCCGACGGCTTAAGAAACGTGAGATGTGGCGACTCTCCAGCTTCTTAACATTGGTTTGCAACCACTGCGACATTTGCCAATAAGAATGGCGAACAAGTAATTACTAAGCAAGAATTAGAAACAGAAAGTCACGCCCCTAGTTTCTTGAGCCGTCGGTGACTGTAAATAGTTACGTGCTGAGTACAACGTACGTTCGTGGATCCGGCTGGATGAGCGCCAGGGGCTGCACGAAGAATCGGTCCGGGTCGTCAGCGTTGGCACAGAACAGCTTGGCAATGCTGAACTTGGCGATTTCCGAGATTTGGGCTGAGGACAAAGGGGCGAAAGAAACACCAGTTACAAGGGACGGGTACTCCCTTAACAGTAGAGCTAGACTAAACCAGCGTGCCACCTACAGCTTCAAGTTGCTTTAAAGGGGCGGTGCAACAATTCTTGAACGTTGCGCAAATACCACTTTGAACGAATCCTTGACGTTAGTGACCAGTGAAATACTGGATCGTTTTTCACCACACGCAATAGATCTCGCAAAACAAAATTAAAGAAAAACGAGCAGCGTTCACTCCCTCCACTAGCTGCGAGAACAAGCGGTCAGGTGATCTGGAGCAGATTATATGCCGCCAATGTTGATCATAGCCACGCGCTGGGGTTGGCAAAGCGCATGACCCTCGCTGAGTTCCCGACATTGTTATGGTTCGGCTATTGTCGTCATTGCAGTGATTGGGCACGGGCCAATACCCGAATGATCTTCGAGCTATCGATTATCACGAGCCCAAATCGGGCTTCCACGCAGAGCTCGGGCCCAATCTAAGAGTCGCATTCAATTATCGTCACCGGAGGTTCTGCGATCCCACAGCTACGTCATCAAGTTTTGCAAAGGCGAGATTAAAAAAGAAGAAAAACACTCGCTTTTGTCCGTGAAGTCACTCCGCAACCGAGGAGTTTCTTGGTCAGCCGCGTTGCGTGCGAGTATACTTGGGTGCCACTTGTGAAACCCGTTTAGAACGAACCCACGTACAGCGAATTATTGTTGATATCGAACTCACGGGAAATGTAAATAAGAATTCGTGTAAAAAGTATTTCGTATAACGAACAACATATTGGCTATACCGAACATTTTCCCCCGGGAAGGCTTCCAAAAACGCGCGAACAATCGTCTTCTAGCCTGTCCCTTCCCACAAAAAAGAAGTAGCAAAGAAAGAAAATTTCAAAAGCTCAAGTTGCGAACAAAATTGTGCGAAGAGAAACGATTCAGAAGGGGAAAAAGCTAAAACAATACACTCTGCGCACGCACACACAAAAAAAAATCATCCCGAAGCGTTTGCCCACGAAGAGAAGCGATTCAAAAGGGAAAAATAAGCTTAAAAAAAAAAAAAAAACTTTATACGCACGAAAAAAACTAAAAATCACTTACAGCGCGCTGTTAATTGGCGGAAGTGAAGATATGAGAAAGAAAGAAAACCTCTCGCCTTACAACGAACGCATAGTGGGAGTTTGTTGTAAATGTTTTTTTTTGCTATATGCGCAACTACTTGCTATATCAAACTGAATGTAGCGTTTCCTGCTGTTCGTTATAAACGGGTTTGACTGTAGTGCCAGTAAGCTCGTATAAAGTGAAAAAACATTCCAACCAAATATCGTTGTACGGCTCCTTTAAGCTAATGAGGCTGGTGCAACGATACGCTTTGAATTGAATATGTTAATCACGCTACGCAAGAATGTGACACGAGTGTACCATTAAAATATCTGTTTGCAAGGCCACTGAGCCAGATTAATTTTGTTGTTCGGTAATTTGAAAAATAAAAGCGGACTACTTCTTTCTGTTTCTCTTTTGCAAATCTTGGGTGACGTAGTCTTGTGAATAATGATGTTGACCTAGTCGATTTCATCAGATCGTGGTGGCGACAATGGAATGCATGTCATCGATTAAATACCTTGACTAAATGGGCACCATTAGTGCCGTTTATGCTGCGAGAGTTCGGCAAACTTTCTGAGGTGCCGGCAGTTTAGTAACCGCTGCCGGGAGTCTGTCAACCGGGAATTGGTCGTTTGCGTGAGCCATAGATATCTTGTGTTGCTGTTGAAGCATGACCATTCTTAGACTAGATAACAAGCCAGGTTTTGTTATCGCGAGGAATTTCCACTCTGCTCGGATAGAAACAATATCAAGTTTAGTTTAGTTTAGAACTTTAGACGTACGCTGTTGATTGCGGGCATGGGCGTACCAACCGGGGGGCAAGGGGGCGCTTGCCCCCCCCGGTTTTCAAAGGGGGCAAAACATGTGGCTTGACTCCCCCCCCCCCCCTGAAACAGCCACCACTGGGCAGGGCAAACACTATACGGCGGCGCCCAAGAAATACCAAGGGCACCGCCCGCCGGCCCTGGGGAAGGGGGTGCGAGGGGAGGGGTCTGGCCTTGCCCCCCCCCCCCCCCCGCACTCAAAAACAAGTTGGTACGCCACTGATTGCGGGCCTTGTGGGCACGCTTCCATACCCTGCTACGAAGTGGCGATATGAGCACTGCTAGCAACGCATTAATGACCCTAATAGTCTGGCAGTAATATAAATAAAGAAAGAAATAAAAACACGAAACTGCAACTGGCCAGGAGATCGAACAAGGCGTGTGGACTGGATTCTTCACGTAATCGTTTTCAATCCAACACGGGTTACTGAATGAACTTGAGCCGAAACACACAAAAAATTAATTCTGTGGTTGTTTTCCCTATGGATTTAGTTCTCAACTTAGCCGCTAAGGATGCATCTCCTTCCCAGAAGAGAAAACCCAGATTCATGCTCCTATCCTATCTCGGCTGGGATAGGGATGCGGAGAGCAAGTTTGTCTGCTTCCTGCTCAGGGGTGGCGATGATGTCAGAACGCCAAACTCATATTAACTGACATGCAAAACAATAAAAAAAGAAATTGGGTAGATTTATTTAGCATTGAGGTCTACCCACTATCCTTCCAATCAAAGCCAATCAGAGCTCGGCATCGTTTCTGACTTCACCGCAACGCCTGCGCAAGTGGCAGACGACATGTTCTCCGCATAGACCGCATTCGAAAGTGTGCCCCCTGTTGGAAGCTGTGGAATCCCCGCACAATGGCGGACACAAAAGACACCGCCAATGTTGGAACCTTGGAAACTCTAATAATGACACTTCATTTCTAGCTTATGTAGTTTTAAATTCTTACATTCTCTAGTGTCGCTTGTTCTTCCGTTGTGCAGTGTTTCAGACCTTTTAACAGTGAGCACGTGACTTTCGAAAAAGGTCTATTGCTAGCGCTCTTACAATACATTTTCAGAATCTTAGGTTTGGGTCCCCAAACAGCGTAAAACCTCGCACTGTGTGTGCGCAAAGAAGAAAAAAAAGCAGCATGCGCCGTGCGGTGTTTAAAGCAGTTTGTGGGGCCCAAAGCGTAGGGGCCCTCTATTCTAAAACTTTCTAATGTACGGAGCACGGCAAGTGCCTGGCTCTTTCAAGTCACTGGATCCTCTCCATTCCTGGTGAGCCGATCGAGATTTCCTAGTGAAGGCTAGATTTATAGAGACGTTTCTTTTATACCGAGATTTTGCAATCCTCATACCGGCGAAAGAAGTGTACATTTCGTACCTACCGCATGCGGCGTCAGTGCTTGGTGGCATTGAAAACTAATTTTCCTGTCTTGAAATACGCGAGAACAACAATGCCGTTGTAAGAGATCTGTGAACATGTGCACGATCGCGAAGTGGATCGCTTGCACGATGCCAAAGACGCTTATAATGATGAGGAAGGCTTTCAGTACGATTATGCTGCCCAGCGATCTTAGCGCGACTGGTTCAGAACGACCACCTCTAAAGTTTGAAGATTTAAATGATCCGACATGGCGAGTGCGTATGGAAACTGAGACCGATGAGCCAATCACTTTGCTAGGTTCGGTCGTCTGTACGTATAGTATATGTTTGTGTCTGACTAGCAGGCAGGGAAGGCAAATGGCGCTAATTTCCCAGGATCCAGTGTCTTTAGCTAACTCCAGTGCATGGACATGAACACTGACTGCATAAAACCGCCACGAGATCACGTGGCAGCGTATTCTGGCTGCCAGTTTTTATGGTCCCCGTTTTGTGGCCAAAAATTTTGGCCCCAAAACGTGAACGTAAAATGAAAGCTTTCGGCACCTGTAAACTGTAGTTACAACCAGTTTCATTATTTTTGTTTGCTGTCTCATATTTGCATGTGGGGCGTTCTTTTCTTCGAAACAGTACACGCGGTACCTCAAGGTAGCTGTATTAAACCTTAGTAACTCAAGAAAAGTGCCTCGAAGTTTGTAGGCGTGTGCAAAGAGGCCGTACCATCGCTCAGTGGGTTGACGTTAGGTCCCTTGTCGTGCGTGTAGAAGTACCGGTCCCCATACTTGAGGCTGCGGAACTGTCGACCGATGATGCAGGCGAACGTCGGCCCGACCAGGGCTCTCGACTCTGCAGGATACTCCATCAGTCCAGCCGTCCACAGGTCCACGTCGTCGGGATGCCTGGATTCCCCAAGATTATGGTGACATCAAAACCACCGGGACTTTTCATCATGCCGTTATATTGTACTAAGAAAACATCTTTACAGGTAGCCATCTTAGACCACTTCATTGTCACTACACGAAATATTATTTCCATTTGGTTGGTAAAGAAGAATCACCTATGTTTTCTTTATGAGCTCTTCACTTCAAGACATTGACTAAGTGTTCTGCAGCAGAACGACATGCAGCATCTATTTAAAGCGATGATGATCCAAGTAGGGCTAGAAAGATATATACAATAAAATAACTGCTCCGACTTCTTGCGCTTTGGCCAACTTTTGAATATAGACCTAAGGGCACGAAAGCACAGGGTAGCTATTGTAGTAATACTTGTTTTATTTTATATACTCTATACTTTCCTGCAAGCATTCTGTACTTGGTTTGTTTTCTTTTTTGCAGTGTGTTCTCTCCCTCTGATTTTATCTAGTTCCTAACCTTCTGACCTCTTGACCTGTGCATGTTTGTGAATAAACAAGTGCCCTTTTCCCTAGACCACCTCTATTGCCGCAATAATGCTAGAATGAATTCACCTGCCTGGTACGAGATATGAGTGTAAATCGAACGCTCTAAATCGATACGATTAATTTAAGCGTTTTAATTTTACACGAATTTATATTTACGAATGCATATGATAGGCAATTCGCCGTCTCCAAGTGAGTTTTCTTAAGCTCGGGGAATCCGTCGCTCTCATGTTCACTGCGATCGATCACATTAACTATCGAAGACTTCTAATTTTTAATCAAATCGTATCACCGCAATATAGACACGATAAGGCGAGCGATCTAATAGTGAGTTTTCTGTACTGCGTATACGAGCCAACGCAAGCCCTGTACGTTTGTGTTAGCGTTGCGTGTTCCACACTGCGTGTGCGCGGAACCAAAACTGCGGCCTCGGATTAGTGCATGGCGACTTCGCGCATGCGGAGCGTGGAGAACGCAACGCTAACGCAAACGCACAGCGCTTGCGTTTGCTCGTATACGCAGTACTAAAACTCACTATTATGAATTCCCATTTTATGGTCTCAAAACAGAAGCAATCGGGCGACATAAAAAGAATGTCCAACTAATAATCTACTTATATACGTTTGTGACCAGATTTCTGCAGCTCTGAGATCTTGGCAAATAATCTCCTCAACGAGAATGCGTTCTGAGAAGTCAAACTTATAAAACTATAAACGTTTACTTTCCGCAATTAGATATCGCTTCACCGTGAATGGAATGGAATTGGGTATGTTATGCTTCACGCAATATTCTGGCTGAACCCTTAAATTACACAATCACGTGCACCAACGTTTACCTGTATAGGTTACGCATTAAGTGAACGAAGATAGTGTGATGACGGGAGTAATTAAAGTTAAAGTCGCAAACTAAAAAAAAATATGCCTATTCTTCACGTCTACTTTTGTGTGACAATGTTTGCGTGCGTTTATTAACACTTCGCCGGAGCTGTTGCTATATCACCGACTAAAGCAATCAGGCATAATGAATGCGCCTACACCCTGGGATCTTTTTCTATGCATGATTGCTTCAGCCGGTGACAGCCAACCCACAAAGTCAATGAGCGTCGCGACGATGCACTTTTAATGCCAAGCAGATTGTCTTCTTCGAACCGCAGTGTCGGATATTGTCGGACTTGAAAGTGAAACAATCGTCTACGCAAAACAGTAGCGCAGTCACTCAGCTGATGGCGCCGTGCAGGCGAAGGAGGAGGAGCTGAGAGAGGGAACATGAAATGAGAGGTGAATCGCGTTACGTTTCCGCATACAGAAGAATTTAATTATGCGCATGATATGCAAAAAAAAAAATATATATATTATGCCGTTTTTTATTTATTTTATACATTTATTTCCAAAAGGTGAGGATTTTTCGGGCTTTGCTGTGAGGTGAGGTGTGTGCTGGCCACATCTTGAGGATCAGTTTATATGCCCTTCTGTATGGCACACACAGAAGGAGACTTATAGTACCCATTATAGAAATAAATAAATGATACGAGAACGAGGTGTTGCTGGCATTACAAGAAGTGTCAGTTATTGTTTCGATGCCGAACTGCACAGCCTCCGCCAATACTGATAATAGTTTTAAAAATATCGATAAGATTCTTTTTCCCGATAAGCCTCATTTGTCCTCCTCGGCATATAGTTCCCCTTGCATTGAACATCGGTTCGAATTCGGAATTCATTCCTTTCACTGTAATGCCCACCGTACTCCTTCATTCCCAAAACTTCATTCGAATAGAACAGCCTTCCCACATCACTATAGACCTTTCCAAAAGAGCGTGTGGCCGGTGCCATCTTGACTGTTCGGTGTATGGCGCGTGCTCTCGCTTTCCGAAGCGACGAACACGCACGTGCGGAGCTGTGAAGACTGCACGCGGGACTGTGATTTGTAAACATTAAAAAAAGTCTATATTCTGTTTCACCTTATGATCTACCGCAGGAAGGCTACAAGCGCGAGCTCCTTGCTCTGGGGCACATCTCGGCGGCACAAGCTCTGTGACTCAAGAGCGGCTGTTGCCAACGCTACGAGCTCGCGCTTCTAGCCTGCTGCGGTACAACATAAGGTGAAACGTAGCGGCGATAGGCCGGGGTCACACTGCGTGTAGATAATACAAAATACAGTCTTGCAGATATCAGTCACCAAAGTTCCGTGGTTCGAATGCCGCGTGCAAATTTTCTCCTTGAACTCGTTGCCATGGGGCATTCGAAGCACAGATATCGGGGTGACGCGTCGAATTTGTTGGCAGACTATCTTTTGTATAAAGTATATACGTTTTCTATTTCGTGTCGTTCCCAGTCACGTGGGTTCCTGTGTCTGGTATGCGGGCCGAAAAAATAAGTAAACATTTCAACCTGGTATACGCGAGAACATATAAGTGAGGCAAAACATGAATGTGTGACAATAACGCATTTTTCGTCAAACACCTTCCAGCCGGCGTGGAGGATACCGAAAGCGATGTTTTACTGCATACCTGAAGTGACGACATTCAAGGTGGCTGCGCCCTTGTGGAAAAGGCGCACACACGAAAGGATTG
>JAZHYW010052939.1:0-14653 GCA_037355805.1 Ixodes ricinus
TGCGCCCCGTTCCAGTTGCGTATTGCTGAACATGAATAGCCACAAATTAACAAAAAATACACGAAAACATACAATATCATTTGAATATTTATGTACATATCAAATTTCAGATATTTAAAGTTATCAGTGCAGTTTCAGATCTAACAGTGGATTTGGCACCAATTACGTAGCTGCAGCAGTTCACGGGCATTAAATGTAGAGCATCCGAACTGGCGTTTGCAGGTGTTTTTATCTTAATTAAAACAGGGTTTCTAGAATGACAAGGTTCAGTTATATGCCAAAACAATGGCAACTGTATTTAGGGGCGCTCTCAATATGAGAGAAGAGCGGAAAAAGGCAGACATGGCGGAATTTAGTTTCCTTATGTGTTTTTTCTCGACCATTGAAGTGGCAGAGGCGAATATATTCTCCCCCGGTCGGAGATTGCAGGTTTCTACTTTGCTGTTTTTCTCTCTGCTTGAAATAAAGTTTTATGTGACACTTTTCAAAGACATTTAATTAGGATTAATAAATTAAAAGCTACTTTATATTTTGTAAAAATATTTTCAAAATATGAACTGAAGCTCGTTCAGTGATTTTGTAAAGTCTGGAGACATTCTTACGTATGAACTGTTTGACATGTTTGAATAATCTTGATTTTTGTTAAATTTCAATTTCTACCTATTTTCAATGAATTCAGTAATATATATAATACATGATAAATTGTTACGCATTTAGATAGACACACATTTAATTTAAAATCTGCCAAATTCAAAATGGATTGCCTCAAAAACAAATTTGTTTAGTTGCTTCATTTCTTATTAGCAGCTATATATATAATTATTTATTCAGAAGCATTGTATAAGAGATATTGTTGTTGTTACACTTTATTAGGATAAGGATGGCGCGACGGCCTGGAGGGGACGGTTTACAGGAGGGGATTAAAGAAAACTGAAAATTAAGGTTATATCCTTCGGTCAATGCCCGTCGCGCGCGCAAAGTCCCAGAGGGACAGCAGCGTATCTTTCGCACAGGCACTACTCTTGGGGTTAATCCAGTCCTCGTAGGCACGCACATTGGGGTCTAGAAAACGACTCCGTTCAGTTTGGAGCCCCGCACACTCCCACAGTAGATGTCGGACCGTAGGGGGAACACCTGTAGAACATGTAGAGCAGGTCACCGCCGGGCTGGAAGCCTCGGTTGACTGCGCTGACTCGGAGTGGGAACTGGTATGTGAGGTGGATGTACCGCCTGGGTATCCTGTAGCAGGTGAGCGCCCTCTCTTGGGGGTGTAGGTTCTCCATCGGGCCAGGACGTCTTTAGTAAGAGCGGCCCCGGTGCGTGCTTTATGAATGAGCACTTGGCACCTCTAGGCAGACCTCTCGGTAGGAGTGAAGTGTTGGCTGGTGTCTGCTCTTTGAGACTAAGACGATCTGCCTTCTTGGCTGCGGCCTTTTTTTCCCAGGGATCGGGGTCGAGTAGTGCAGGTTGGACAGAAATATCCGGGTCGGAGCGGATACTTGACTGCGCGCTCGCGCACGCATGAGTGGCCTCATTGCCTCGGCCGCCCGCGTGTCCCGGTACCCCACCCGCCCGCACCTCTATGTTTAAGTGGAGAGCTGTTCAGCGCATAGGGTCTTAATCCGCTGGCAGAGGGAGCCCTGATGGGGTGTGAGCTCAAGCCTAGGGACGGCCTCTCTGCTGTCCGTATAAACCAGAACCCGGATGATTTCAGGGGAGCTGGCTTGAGGTCTGTTGGCCTTCAGATGGGCTAATGTCAGATGGATGGCATCTAGTTCAAGGCGACAGGTGCTGGGGCCTCGTGCGTAGTGGTATGTCTCGGCATGCGCGTCGGTGTCGGTTACCCAGGCAAGGGTGGCTCGTTGGGTGGCTTCACACCAGGAAATGTCGGTAAAGATGGCAACTGGTGTTCTATCTTTGCGGTCGGCTAGGGATGCTCTTTCCTCTCGATGCTCTTCCCGGCTGGTTCTTCGGGTGAGAGGCTTGGGGAGACGCACAATAAAGTCTTCCCATGGAGGGACACTCTTGAGGATTGGGTCTCGCGGCTTCCGTGCAGAACGGCGAGTTACCTGGTGTTGGTAAGTCAGGAGCAGCTGTCCAGCCACAGAGGATAACCGTCGGCGGAGGTGGCCCTCGTTGCGAGTGTCAGTTATCGCTTGGATGGGAGGAAGGTCGGCATAGCGGTGCAGATCTTCCGTGCGAGCATGACGGGAGAGGCCCGTAATGGCACGGAGGCACGCGTCTTGGAGTACTTCCAATTGGGAGATTTGCGCTTTTGTGAGGTCAAAACAAGCAGCTCCGTATCAGGCCTTGGATGTCAATACTGCCTGTGTGAGGATACGAATGGTGCGGGTACCTGCTCCCCCGAAACGCGTGGCGATGCGTCGGATGAGCATGGAGATGCTGCTTCCACGAAGCCTGAAGTTGGCTGAGCCATTCCCGGGCGCCTCCTTCTTCATGAAAGGGAACTCCGAGAATGCGGATCCAGCGCTCCTCTGGTCGGTGGATGGGTTTCCCAGCGAGGGTCAGACTGACTTGCGCCCGGAGGTGAGGAAGGCCGCCAATTAGTAGGACCGCAGTCTTCTTCTGGTGATGGCTTCATTCCTGTAGCCGGTAACCACCGGTCGAGGGTGTCGAGGGCCTTTTGTACAGTGGCTATGGTGGTGTGAGTATCGAGTGATGCATCGCGGGGATCGACCCAGAGAGTTATATCATCCGCGTACATCGTAAGCTGAAAATGCTCTATTTTCCTGAGTTCCTTTGCCAGATCCCGCATGACAAGGTTAAAAAGGGAAGGAGATAAGATAGCACCCTGTGGAACACCACGAGAATTTTGAAAATATTTTGGCTGTTGTGCTCCGGATGAGATTTCAAAGGTTCGATTGTGTTGGAAGCTCTTGATAAAATTAATCATCAGAGGGGTTGCCCCGTATTCTTCGAGTGAGTGAATAATTGCCGAATGCTCTACGGTGTCGAAGGCCTTTTGAAGGTCAACGGCAACGAGGATGCCTGGGACAATATTCGTTCCGTGACGCTTCTTCCCGAGAAGATTTCGGAGGAGATAGAGGCTGTCCTGCGTACATAGCCCAGGTCGGAAGCCGGTCTGAGCTACGTCGAAGTACGGACTGTCTTCCGATTCTTCGAGGATGTATGTGAGCCGGGTGAGAAGCAGCCTTTCTAGGAGTTTACATAGTGTCGTCGTAAGAGATATTGGGCGGAGGTTCTGTATCCTGTCCGCTTTCTTGCCCGGTTTTGGAATGAGGTGAACAACAGAATGCTTCCATTCTCCAGGGATGACACCTGTTTCCTATACGTGATTGAGCTCGGCTAGTAGTTTCTTCTTCTCCGGTTCGTCCAGGTTACGCAACATACGCCATGTTATGCCATCTTTGCCCGGGGCGCTACGTTCATTGACAGAGTCAAGAGCGAGGAAAAGTTCCTGCATTGAGAAGGGTGCATCAGGGCCGCTGTTGCCTGCTTCTTTTGGAGCGTAAAGGTCAGCCTGAGGTGTCCAAGCAAAGTTGAGGGAAGAAGTAATTTGCTGCTTCCTCTTCAACTTGCTCAGCTGTAAGGTTAGCCACAAGTTGGATGTTGCGCGCTATGTTGGGAGTTCTAGTTTTGCCCCACAGTGCCCGGTATGTATACCAGAGCTTCTTGAGGCCAGTGCGCTCGTCGAAAGAGGCGCAATGTTCGAACCATCTGGATCGAGAGAGGCGTTTGGCGTAGCGTTTGGCCTGGGCCGTCTTCCCGCGTACACGAATAAGATCTGAGTGGAGCTTGCCGTTCCGAAGGTATGCTTGGTGTAGCTCCTCCCTGGACTCCCACAAGTTGGATAGATGTTTGTCCGGCACTGGATCTTCTGCATAGATTTCGTGGAGCCTGGTGGCTGTGTTTGCTGCACGGGAGAGGCGCCGTACGACGGGCACGTCATCTTCAAAATCCTTGACAGCTTGCCTAAATGCATCCCACTCAATGGCTTGAGTCTGTTTGGTTCGTCGAGCACGACCTGTAGTATGTATTTCTATCCAAATGGGATAATGGTCGGAGCCCATAGGGTCCTGCCCACAGTGCCATTCTTTGACTACGCCGGAATCTGCCCAAGTAAGGTCTGGGGTAGTATCCCGGTGCCCTGGTTGGAGACCGAATCTGGTAGGGTAGTCGAGGTCGTTGGTGAGAATGAGGTTGGCCAGTTCGGCGGCTTCCTGCAGCCGGAGGCCTCTCGAGTCCGATTTTGGGTAGCCCCAGGCTGGATGATGTGCATTAAAGTATATATATATATATATATATATAATGTTACGAAGAAGACGACGATGACCGTCTTTATGGGGCCGCTGGCGGTGGGGCTCGCTCCAGCGCGAGCTGGAGCGGGCAGTTCGATTAAAAGATCGAGTCCGAAACGAACCGCTCTTGTCCTTGCTCTTGATTTCCATCGTAACATCGTGGTGGAGTCAGATTGTCAAATTGTTTAGCAGGGTAACGCACGTGGGCTGCCCACGTGGGAACCCCGTCAGATATTCTTCTAGAGTAAACAGGATAACTGGGCGGGTTGGTATGGATTCATAATGGAACAGCCTGAATTTTCGCAAAGACAGAGGAGGGAACTGGACAGGACGAGCGCTGACTAACAACTGAAAGGTTTATTCTCAGCAAACCACGAAGAAAACATATGACAACACGACTCTCTAGTCACAATGGAAATGCGCACGCGCTTCACAAAATTGGGTGCTATCTGTTACACAATGTTATATGCGTCATCCCCGATCTAAAAATTCGACCTCACTGTCCAGCAAATTCAAAGAAGCCTGACTCACGCAGGCCGGCCCCTCCTTCTTTATTCTGTGAGCTTCAACAATCTCTCGAGCTTTTTGGTCCCTGTGTCTATACAAAACTATGGCTTGGTCAAGTAACGGTGTACAAACGCAGTCCCTGCATTGTAACTCCAAGTGGGAGCTTGGTGTTCCTGTCAAGGAACTACGGTGTTCCCGCAGGCGAATATTGAGGCACCGCCCCGTTTGTCCGATGTATACCTTCCCGCAGGTGAAGGGTATCTTGTTTACTACACCCACAGGTGCATGGCACGAACTCGATGCGGTGTTTTATGCCGCACGGGCTCTCCCCTCTTTCTCTACCTTGTTAACGCGCTTTTTACTGCAGAGCGAATACTGCTTAGCTTGTTAAGTGCCGAGAACAACACATCTACCCCGAACTTCGGGGCTGTTTTTTTAAAGCCGTCG
Organism: Ixodes ricinus; assembly: GCA_037355805.1. Lineage (NCBI taxonomy): Eukaryota > Metazoa > Arthropoda > Arachnida > Ixodida > Ixodidae > Ixodes > Ixodes ricinus. The sequence goes on from JAZHYW010052939.1 coordinate 5,235, forward strand.
GGACATGTGGTGCACATATGGGATGACTGTAACCTGCTTTTTTTACCTTTTTTGTTACTTTTCCCGCGCCTCACCCTTAATGCTTTTTACTATGGCTTCCGCCGCCGAGGCGACTACCGATTCCAAGAAACCGGCGTCTTCTAGTTCTGCCTACCTGGCGTGGCAAGGCTTTCTCCCACTCTGTGGTAGCAAGACTTTGTTACCGCGGACAGAATTCATGATTTAGCAATGCCTCTTTTGACGAGCTTAGAATGCCCCGATCTAAAATCAAGGAGATTCTTGGTGGTCCTGGGATGATGCCACGAACAAACGTGGCTCTGGCTCACATCCACGCCGAGATCCAAAAACTGGATTGTCTGGTCTTTTGGGGTTTCAAAAGTGAACCTCAGTCCCAAACCCTGCTCCTTGAACGTTTTTTAGCGCGAAATCAAGGGTCCGACTAAAGTTACCTTTGTTGACGAAAACCAAATAATCGTCGACATACCAAAAAATATTTTTAGCGGGGGCCTTTAACAGACCGTCAAGTGTCCTGTCAACCTTTGCAAGGAAGATGTTACTCACTTGTCATCCCTTATGTGCACCACATGTCACACGGCTTTAAAAAGCAGCCTCGAAGTTCGGGGTAGATGTGGTGTTTTCGGCACGTAACAAGCTACAGTATTCGCTCTGCTTTGGAAAAGCGCGTTAACAAGGTCGAGAGACAGGGGGAGAGCCCGTGCGGCATACAACACCGCATCGAGTTAGTGCCATGCACCTTGGGTGTAGTATACAAGATACCCTTCACCTGCGGGGAGGTATACATCGGACAAACGGGGCGGTGCCTCAACATTCGCCTGCGGGAACACCGTAGTTCCTTGACAGGAACACCGAGCTCCCACTTGGCGTTACACTGCAGGGACTGCGCCTGTACACCGTTACTTGAAAAAGCCATTGTTTTTTATAAACACAGGGAGCAAAAAAGCTCAGAGAGATTGTTCAAGCTCACAGAATAAAGGAGGGGCTGGCCTGCGTGAGTCGGGCTTCTTTGAATTTGCTGGACAGTGAGGTCGAATTTTTAGATCGGGGATGACGCATATAACATTGTGTAACAGATAGCACCTAATTTTGTGAAGCGCATGCGCATTTCCATCGTGATTAGAGAGTCGTGTTGTCGTATGTTTTCTCCGTGGTTTGCTGAGAATAAACCTTTCGAGTAGCAGAGTAGACAGTTGGGCGAGTTGTCTGTCGTCTACGTGTTTCTCTTCTCTGTCCTTGTCCTTGTGTGCGCAACTGTAACTATGTTCAAACCTTTTCAGTTGTTAGTCAGCGCTCGTCCTGTCCAGTTCCTTCCTCTGTCCTTGCAAAAATTCGCGGTTCCATTATGAATTCTTCTAGAGCCCACTCTGTACTACTTTGGTTATTTGGCACTCCTTTGGCGCACTAGTGAAAAGCCCAAGTTCGGCAGGTTCGGAATCCCCCAATTAGGTTGTACTTTGGAAGTCATGGCTCAAGTATACACTTACTTTGGCACTCCTTTGACAGACCATAGAAAATTGTAACTTTGGCACGTACAGAGTTCCAATCAGGTTTTATTTGGCAGGTACGGCTCCAGTTTGGCACTATGTTGGCACTCCTGTGGCAGACAAAGAAGCCAATCTTGCCACACCGGTGTTCCCATTAGGTTTTACTTGGCAGTTATGGCTCACGTATGACAGTTACTTGGCGCTCCTGTGGCAGACCAAAGAAAAGCCAAAATTTGGAACACCCGGAATCCCAAATTAGGTTGTATTTTGGCAGTTATGGCTCAAGTATGCACTTAGGCACTCCTGTGGCGGACCAGAGACAAGCCAAACTTTGTCGCGTCCGGAATCCCCACATTAGGTTTTACTTTTGCAGTTATGGCTCAAGTATGGCATGCTTTGGCACTCCTGTGGCGGACCAAAGAAAAGCCAAACTTTGGCACGTCCGAAGCCCCATATTACGTTTTGTTATTGCAGTTATGAATCAAGTAAGCATTTACTTCGGCACTCCTTTGGCGGACCAGGGAAAAGCAAAATTTTTGCACGTACGAAATCTCCAAATTAGTATTTACTTCGACAGTTATGGCTCAAGTATCGCACGTGCATTGGCACTCCTATGGCGGACAAGGAAAGCCTCATCTTTGACGCATCCGGGATCACCGAATTAGGTTTTACTTTGGCAGTCATCGCTCAAATATGGCACTTCTTTTGGCGCTCCAGTGGCGAACCAAAGAAAAACCAAACTTTGGCACGTCCGGAAACCCAAAATTGAGATTTACTTTTGCAGTTATGGCTTACGTATAACACTTACTTTGGCACTCCTGTGGCGGACGAGAGAAAAGTCAAACTTTGGCATCCCCCAGGATCGCCCAACTTGGTCTATAGTTAGGCAACGTACTTTGGCACTGAGAAGTGCCATCGAGCAAACCTAACTGTGCGCAAAGATAGGCCCTTAGGTTTGCCAGACTTTGCGCAAGTTGGGCGGTTTTCTGGCGTGATACCTGGGTGGGTTTATAGCAAAACTCAACCTGCTGACAGCTACAAACCATCTTCACACCGATTATGATTGTTCACTACAAGCCAAGAGTCGCCTGCTGACAGACAGTTTTTTTAATTTAATTTCATACAATCGCAGTTGTTCTTAAGAAACAACATTCATTGCTACGCAAGCGACCGCATGTTAAGTTTTTAATAGAAAGCTTTGAATATAGAAAGTAGCATACGGTTTTTTGCAATCTGCGAAATAGATTGCTCCTGGGTTCTCTTTCTCTCTAATGGATGTCGCACATAAAAGCGCACAAACTGAATCGCAGGGGAACTATAAACAAGAAAAAATAATTATAAACAAGCGTGTGGTCATGTCAAAACTGAGGGCATTGCACATATGCAGAAGGTAAGCTTTGTTTCATTAAATATTTTACCAGTAATGTATTTGGTTTCACCATAAGTACGAGCGAAGCAGAACCGACAAGCGCGAGCATGCTGCCCTGAGCTACTTTTCCAGTGAACAAGTGAACGTGCTCGGTAGCGCCGTTCAAAACATGGAGCTCGCTTTTATAGCTTTTACGCGCCAACCTAAATTGACTTGAGCGTGAACTGCTACAGCATTATAGAGACAATTGTAATACATTTCATTTTTTACTAAGTGCGCCTATGTTTTTGTATTTCGCTTTAACGTGCAATTTTAATAGTTATGTAATATTTTCCTAGAAGCCCGACAACTATGCTCCGTTATCATCATAAGTAAGAGCCGCCTAATCAAAGGCGTAGACAACAACATAAAAAACAAACGAACATGCGAACGCAAACAAAAATGAAATGTCACGGCGCATTCAAAATTAGTCGTTAGTTTTTAGACAGCAGTGGTTCGTACGGCGAGATTGGTGTAACTCAAATCAAATTGAGTATCGAACGTTTTTCATGGAGTGATGAACAGTTGAATATAGGGGCTGCTGCACCAAAATTTTGAGCTCACTAAACAAGGCTGGAGCGATAGGCGGGACGCTGCGAAATCCAAAAAGAATCACTCATTCAGCGATATCTGTAACAGTTGGCTGTATTTTCGGAAAAGTGCGCGATTGAACACGGCCGACGATGCCGATGAGACATGTTACGTCACGATTGACATTCCCTCTCCTCTTCACTTCGTCCCCTGAGCAGGCGGACAGAAACGAGGAGAGAAGCAAGGCCGCTTCCTCTCATCTCTCAACTGTTCAGGAAAGATCGTGACGTCACAGTCCTCGCTTGATCGCGCCCTTTTTTTCCAAAGATACGGCCATCCGTTTTAGATAAGAATGTACGCGGATGTTTTAGAGTTCGTAGTGTCCCGTTCAACGCTTATGCTGTCATATTTTGCGAAATCAAAACTTCGGTTTAAGGAACACTAACACAGCCCAACTTGTTTTTTTTTTTTCCAAACGATGTGATATGGTGTCCGAAGACTACCCAATCAATATTTTGATGGGGAGTCACGTATAGTTTTAATGAAAGCAAAAACAAACAAAAAACTCATCCGCTCGAAACCGAAACACGATTGCGGAAGCTCGTGGCCGGACAATGACGTGGCTACACCCGACCGCGTTTTCTTTTCTCCGCTTTTCCGGTTTCTGAGGTAGACGACGGCGATGATGAACTGGATTGAATTACAGTGAACTAGAATAGAAGTAGTGGAAAAATAGCCGACCTCCAGGTGAGGCGCTTCGTGTAGAACCTACCAGGTAGCGCTGGTGTTCAATTCCGGAGCACTCCTGCCAGCGAAGTTCGCGCCAAGCTTAGCTGTTTTTTATCTTAGCGGTTCATTAGTGTGGCCTATGTATGCTTTATGGGTGTTTCAACGTCTATTGAATTAATGTTTAATGCTTACTTGGGCAATGTAGTGAAAACCGGGGTAACCAGTCTTGCAGGCTGGCGCGATAGCGGGTGTGGATCCGTCTTCTTTCTCTTCGTTTTCACTTGCTTAGCGACAAGACTCGAACCTATGTAATCACAATGCCAAGCCCTTGACATTCACGAAAACAAATCGCAAAAACGACCACAGACACCGCAGGAACCATCTGAGAACGTACGCGACGCCATATCCCATGTTACAGTAGCCAAGTCCTCCGGATTTCGACAACAGCGCCACTCGCGGCAGTCTACACTTCTGGCTTCACACAGCCGATGGGTCGGCGCCGACGTTTTTCCACTACCCCTATATTCTAGTTCACTGTAATTGAATCGTTTGTCGCGCGATTGTTTCGGACTGATATCTCTTCCGCTTGATGTTCTGCGCTTAAAGATCGATTGTTGGTACCACAAAGGACAGTTCCGGAACGACGGCTACACGTTTGTTGCAACGTTAGTCCGTCGTGCGCTGCCATCGCGTTGGCCAGCCCGCAGTACGCCGCCAGAATTTGAATGACGTGCATATGTGCTTCCAGTGATATGAGGAACATTTTGTTTTTTCGATCAACATACTTGCAGTTTCTTTGAAGCCACAAATATAATGTTCCTATTCTTTTTTTTTACTTTCAATATTGATCGTAGTTTCTAATGCTAACCTGCGACTTTGAATATATTTCGTACACATAGTTAGAACGCCACGTGACCATGGAAACAAAAGTGAGTGCGATCTGAAAACGGCCAATTCTAGACCGGCTGTTTTTTTAGCTAAAAGGAAAACGAAGTTCGAGCCGCAAATACCGTTTGGGGAACTTGAGCACTTATATATCACGATCTAAATTAGAACATCCGGCGAGCATAAATACCCTGTCAGGGGCCCCTTTAAGACAAAAATGCCAATTGTGTTTTTATATTATATTTATTTGACTCAGGAGAGCCTTGGCGCCGCAGAAATTGAAGTCGCCCATACCTTGAAGACCTGCGGCGAAACTTCTAATTGACTCCGTAAGTGTGACGTCATGGGTCCAAACAAACCGTTGCTAGGGTCGTTGTTATGGACAAATACATGTGGCTAGGTTTCGCTACGAAAGCCCGACCGTTCAAAAATCAGGAGTAGGATTTAAACTTCTAAAAATCACAGATATAGAAAGCTTGAATGTCATATATGTTTCGACAGAAGTGTGCCGGTAATCGCTTGTTTCTGAAATATTTACGACTGCAACTTCCGGTCCTCAAGATGCCTGCAGCAGACGACGAATGCAAGTAGTATGCCGTCTGCCACACGCCCGCCGGCCAAGCCGGCGCCGGCGTCTGAATCGTGTGAATAAAGATGATATTCTGATATTGCATTTGTTTGAAATATAATGAGTTTCAGACACTTAAAAGAATTCATAGTGGGGTGCGAAACAAAATGTGGTTTATCGAAAGTCCGGGCGTCGATCGAGATGATCGTCTGCTAAAAGTGCATTGCACCCGTGAGAAAAGCACTTCAGGCGATCGGTTGAGATCCCAAATTTTGTTTGCAGACTCGCGCTATGGGAGGGTGCTTTGTACCTGGTTGTAACCATCGCGTGGAGAAAGATTCTTGCAGTTTCTCCAGATTTCCGCAAGACCCCAAAGCGCGAAAGAACTGGATAAAAAAAAAACATAAGGTGAGTTTATTACAGATTGTACTCGCATCGCGGGTTCGTTGGAGATCTTCACCAAAAGAGCACATTCACGGAATTTGATGTATACCAAGGGGAAAAAGAAGCAAAATACTGCGAAATCGCGATAGACTTCAATTCTTTAATAACCTGACAACCTCAAGAATAATAATAATAACAAACGACTTACTCGACGGCGTACGATTTGTTTCTCGTGCTGGCCTGCACTACGCCGGTAATGCACTTCAGGTCGTCGTCGTAACTGATCTGCATGGCGTGGTTTGATTTTACGGCATTTTCACCCCTCTGAACTAAGCTGGGTTCTTCACAGAAAAAGAACGCACATTGCGGAGGCCTCTACAGCCATGGCGATGCACTTGTTTTTGTCGCTCGTTTACCGACGCAATTCAATGAAGACGCCCGCTGCAACAGAGGCCAGCAAATCTATCGTGTCGTCTGCTACCAAAGCAAAGCGGAGTGTAATACTTCAGAAATGGCTTTCATTGTTGAAATACGACACTGAGACGACAAGAACATCTTCATAATTAGATATCAAGAAGTTAGGTTGCTTACAAAAAATTATTTACGTACTTGTAAGCAAAAATCTAGCCTCATGTGGAGTCTCCATGCATTAGTCCATAGCAACGTCCCTAGCAACGGTTTGTTTGGACCCAGACGCCATGTTGTGACGTCATCACTTACGGGGACCAGTAGTGATGAAATAATATTGTACAAATAGAACTGTGTGGATGATGATGATTATAATGAAATGGTGAACAGGATGGTTGTGGACGCTTTGCAGCAGCTGTGCATGGGCGCCGCCATAAGCGACCTTCAGTTTTTGTTTCCCCTTATTACGTTCGCTTCACGTCATCGTTGTCGCAGCAGGACAGGCTATTGCGACTTTAGGTGCTACCGTGTCCTCCTCCCCAGCATAGGCCCCTGTGGAGGCCCGCGAACGCCCGCTTCGAGTGGCCTCTTCCGTCATTTCGGTAAAACAGGAGAAGGTCGGCTATGGCGGCTCTACCTGGCGCGTGTGCAAAGCGTCTATAGAGTTGCAAGCCTAGCAGTGGTCTTCTCGGGGCTGCCACGGGCTGCTGACTTCTAGCAGGCCGGTCTCGAGCGCATGGCGATGGCTCCTTGTGTGCCCGCTTCTTGGAGGCGAACCGGGCCCAATTTCCGGCGACGCAGAAAGTTTAGCACCCCCGCGGTGGAGCTCTGGTGACTTCGGCTCCGGTTTTAGACGGGTGGCGGTTTCACAAAATCGGGCCTTGAAGTCTCCCAGCTTGCGGTCGACCTCGTAAACCTGCAGCGTGAGCACCCTGTCATTCGAAAGCATGGTGCGTGTCACGGTTCCAGCAGATAACTCTCTGACGATGGAAAAGATACGTCTTAAGTCCAGCTGGCTACCATTTTCTCTTGATCTCTCTTAGGACTTAGAAGTTGTTGTGAAAGCTAGCAGGTAGCTGTGAACTGCCTTTGGCGGAACCTCTGGCCTGGTAAACCTATGGTTATGAAATATAAAAATGACGGACAAAAAGATAAATCTTGCGATTCTCAAAACTTTGTTCCTAGTAGAAATAAAAAGGCCAAGGTCGTGCTCGCTCTAATAGTGCCTCGTTGTGCCCCTCATATTCTTATTTTCTTTTGATGCCTCAAAAAGTAAAGATATTACATGAATAAATAGTGATGGCCTGTAGCTGAGCCGGTTGGTTATCCATGCTTACTGATTACCAGCTGAACGTTAGGAAAAGCGACGAAGAGAGAAAGATACACACTGCTGGACTATACTTCGTTTCAGCTTGGGTCCAGACGTAGCCGATGCTACAAGCGCGAGCATGTGGCCCAGAACAGTGCTTGCACTGCACGAGCGCGCGTGCTTGGCAGGGATGCTGAAAGCCCGAGCTCGCGCTTGTCAGCTAGGCTGCGTCCGGACCGAAGCTGGTGAAACGAAGTATAGCAACCCTTTTAATAAACTTCCCCTTTTCCTCAACCTCATCCTGTAGGGTAGCTTCTTCTTCTTCAGTCAGAGCTTAGACTACAGTGAACTAGAATATAGGGGTAGTGGAAAAAGCGTCGGCGCCGACCCATCGGCTGTGTGAAGCCAGAAGTGTAGACTGCCGCGAGTGGCGCTGTTGTCGAAATCCGGAGGACTTGGCTACTGTAACATGGGATATGGCGTCGCGTACGTTCTCAGATGGTTCCTGTGGTGTCTGTGGTCGTTTTCGCGATTTGTTTTCGTGAATGTCAAGGGCTTGGCATTGTGATTACATAGGTTCGAGTCTTGTCGCTAAGCAAGTGAAAACGAAGAGAAGAAGACGGATCCACACCGCTACGCGCCAGCATGCAAGACTGGTTACCCCGGTTTTCACTACATTGCCCAAGTAAGCATTAAACATTAATTCATAGACGTTGAAACACCCATAAAGCATACATAGGCCACACTAATGAACCGCTAAGATCAAAAACAGCTAAGCTTGGCGCGAACTTCGCTGGCAGGAATGCTCCGGAATCGAACACCAGCGCTACCTGGTAGGTTCTACACGAAGCGCCTCACCTGGAGGCCGGCTATTTTTCCACTACTTCTATTCTAGTTCACTGTACTTAGACAGAGACTTCCTTTTTGTCCACACGAACTATGTAGTTTTCCTCTTCTTCGACTTTCGGATCTTGCAAAACTTCCTTCTTTTTGTCTTTTATACTCCCAGCGGTGTCACACTCGTTTTACTCGGTCCGATCTTGGCGTCCAAGAGGTTCATGTGGAAAAAGCTACATAGGGCAGACAGGGAGGTGCATAAACGATCGCACCAGAGAACATGCAGCCTCTGTGGCCGCACTAACGTCGGCGGGCCACCTTTCGGCACATTATCGGGCCTGCGAGTGTGTTCCGGATTTCACAAACATTACCGTTGTAGCAAAACACCGAAAGCAGCTTGGAAGGGAGCTCCTCGAGGCGCTGGCCATTGAGGAGCGGGAGGGAGAATGCGTGAGTGTTGCCTCCATCGCGCTCTTGCCCAAAGAAAAAATGTATCTGAGAAGAGCGGCCCCTCGGATGAACCAAGTTGGGACTTCTTGACGCCAAGATCGGACCGAGTAAAACGAGGGTGACACCGCTGGGAGTATAAAAGACAAAAAGAAGGAAGTTTTGCAAGATCCGAAAGTCGAAGAAGAGGAAAACTACATGGTGGTCTGGCATGAGTGTTTTGTCCCCACGAACTACATGGTTCGTGGGGACAAAAAGGAAGTCTCTGTCTAAGCTCTGACTGAAGAAGAAGAAGCTACCCTTTAGGATGAGGTTGAGGAAAAGGAAGTTTATTAAAAGGGTTGCTAGTCCAGCAGTGTGCATCTTTCTCTCTTCGTCGCTTTTCCTAACGTTCAGCTGGTAATCAGTAAG
>JAZHYW010052940.1:0-19737 GCA_037355805.1 Ixodes ricinus
CGACCTCCACAAATGTTTAAACAGTTAGCGACAGAGCAAAGGAAAATTAACATGAGCTTCCTAACACCGAATATAATGCAGTCGCACTCTTGGATCCGCATGACGATCGGCAGTTGCGTCTGCTGTGCACAAGCACCAAGATGGCGGCGCCCACAACAATATCGGGAACAGATGCTGATACCTACGCGTAGCTCATATAGTGGCTCTAGTACTGAAACAGAGTGATTTGCTCACGCTGAGAACAACCCAGCGTGCTCGCGAGCGCTCTGATCCAGCGCCCGTGACACGTGTTACCCAACGAAGGTATTCGCGCCTGAGGACGAAAAAGAATCGGGGACGCGTACAGGTTCGCCCCTCGAACCAGACATCGGCTCGCGTCCCTCTCCGAGTCAGCCATCGAACTGTCTCCCTGGGCTGCATCGCGGGTGTTCGCGCAATGCCAACTAAAAGACAAGGCCGCACGGACGTCATCGTTCGTGGATGCCCGACTCGCCCCAAGCTCGACGAAAGCAGCAGCCAAACGCCAGGCGCATCTGTCTTGTTGTCGCCGCGTGTTCGCGTCGCGCTCAGTGTGAGGCCTTGTCTTCTGCTCCACGTGCGGAAGAAGCCGGTGCTCTTCTCGAAACCGTGACTCGCTCGACCGGCGTGCCCGAGTCCCGCTGCCAAAACCGGCAGCCAAGGAAGAGACTCGGGACATTATTGCAGTTCAAGCGCCTCTCCGACGCGTCGTTCGGTATTTTTCGTATACAAGTTCCCTCTCGAGGACCCGGAAGGCCCGTTTTTGGTAGCCGTCACTTGTCGTCGGTACACAGGTCGTGCGCGTGTTGAACGGCGGTCCGTATGAGAAACGGCCGCGGACGTCAATCGCGCAAAAATCGGTGCTCATTCTGCCCGATGAACTATACGGAAAGCGAGTATATTCGCAGTCCGCGTTCTAGAGTGCCTAGTCTCTTACACAGACTTTCTTTGTAGTCCAGTTCCCCATAGCTTCTAGACCAGTGTTCTAGCGACGTGCGCGACCGAAAACGACGCTCTGGTCACACTCGCGATTGGCCAAATACTACTCACTGTGACCTTTTTATTTGTGATAATCTTGCTTTCATCGATAGAAATAAGAACAATGTCAAACCGTCCAAGCTTCTATCCTAGTTTTTCCACACACCATCCAACTTTTAGTTCGCAACTGGTAATAAGTAACCAGGAGTATAACTCGTGACGTCATGGCGAAGCAAATTCTGATCGTGACGTCACGGAGAGAAAGCATGAGTGGGCGCCACCGAAATATCTCGGTATCGAGCCGAGATCGTCCGGTGCTTCCAACACTGATGCCAAGCAGCCCAGTGTCGCAAGTAACGCGGTACAACCAACGACGTTACTTGTAATGCGTTAGGTTCTTGAGTGGCGTACCAACGTGCTCGTTATTATCAGAAATTACTAACGAGTAAAGCAAATTACGTTACTCTTTACTTTTGAATTAATGAGTCACGTTTTCGATCTCTTTAAAGGACCAACGCGCCATTGAAACCTAGCTATATTCTACAAATTTCATGAAGAAAACATTAGTTATTATGAAATCGCTGTGTTACAGTTCCGACATCTGGGTTCTTATTCATTTATCGCTCTCAAATTATAATACTAAAATTCAAGCTAACGCAAATCTAACGCTCATTATTATTAAAAAGTAATCGTAACGGTATTTCGCTACATTTGCAGGACGGTAACAAATCTCAGTAACGCGCTAAGTTCTGACGAACTAACGAGTAACGCTATTTTTCTTACTTATTTTTTGTAACGGACGCACGACACTGCTAAGTACACAAACACTACAGTGACCGCGCCATAAAATATTTTTAGAATCGTCTGTAGCGGAAGGCAAGCACCGGAGTCCTGGGAGCTATAGAAACATGTGCCGGGGTATAAAATGTAGATGCATAATCTCTTCCCTGTATATCTAGAGCGGCTAACGAGTGTTCCGTTTCATGACACGATCGTCCATCAGCAGCAACGTTTTACTTGCCGAAAATGAGGCCGGCTATCAAGTGCCGATGGTCCTGCTCATCAAACCGGCGGCTTTCTTTTTTACTGCTTCAAAGCACGGCATGATTACACACTCTAATGAAATCGCGTTTATTTTTCTCTATAGGGCTGTGCGAATGGTGGTGCCAATCCGCTGCGTTAATCATATATCGTCCGCAGTGCCATGCAACCCATGAGATACAGAATTTCTTTTTTTGCAGTGATAAAACTATTGGCTGAAGCTGCGCTCTTGCGATTTCAAGCAGTATTCTCAAATAGCTGATTTTCGCGTTTAGTCAACAAGCTACTTCGTTTAACCCAGGGGCGGACGCAGGTATTTCTTGAGAGGGGGTCAGGTGTTGGTCAGCGTGTCATATGTTTAAACCCCCCCCCCTTTTCCGTTTCCACACCCTAAATTTTACACATGCAGAATTCAAGAGGGGGGTCAGGACATCCTGACACCCCCCCCCCCCTTTTCTGAATCCGCCCCTGGTTTAACCTTGTATGTCGGAGCGCTGTCAAATCCTATGCGGAGAGCAAGTTCGTCTGCTTCTTTTGCAGGGGTTGTGGTGACGTTAAAACGACGCCGAGCTCTGATTGGCTCTGAATGAAGGTGAGTGGGCAGACCTGGAGGCAGCTTGCTTTAAAGGGGCTGTGCAACGGTTTTAACGTTGAAAGAATTGCCATACTGCATTTTTTATATTGTTCATGCAAGCCCAAGTGACCAAAAACGCGTCACCTTTCCCCGAAAAACTGCTATTCTGCTGCGTAATTGCAAGGCAAAAAACGAATTATTTGCCGATCTGCAGCGCCCGTGGCGGCTACGGGAACTAAAATGATGACGTCTCTGGAGGTACGCGGAAGTCAACAAACCCTGTCCCCCTCCGCTGCAGCACTCGCCGTCAGCCCCGTGACGAACCGTCCTTTGTGTCCATCGCTCACCGCGACCTTCGACGAGGCTAATCCTTTCTAAGTCGTCAATCGCGGAGGAAGCGGCTGGGGTTTCTAAAGAGAGTGCCCAAGGGGAAACCACGTGAACCTCCAGAGTACGTCACTCGAAAGTCGCGTGGGGAGTTGAGAGGCACTGCGACCTTCGATTTGTTTCTTTTTTTTTAAATAAGAACTAGCGCTCGGAAGAAAATGCGGTTTTCTGTTTTTCGTTCCATAGGTGACGCAGATTAATTTCCGCGGTTAATTGGCCAAAGTCTGAAAATTGTTGCACAGCCCCTTTAAGGTCTACCCACTATCCTTCAACCAGAGCCAATCAGGAGCTCGGCATTCTGACGTCACGACAACCCCTGCAAAAGAAGCAGAAAGTACTTGCGCTCCCCATAGCGAACGCGCAAACGGGTACGAGACTAAGATCGTGAAAGTCATGGTGCGCTCTCTGCGCTTGATTAGATGAGCCGGCAGATGAGCCCGTACAGAAAGACGGCAAACGGTTTGACGTGTGCCACGTCAGCGTTTGCTGTTTTCGGCGCTGTTTGATCGGCCTTTTGGCATTCCGCCAGGTGAGAGAGTTTCATCCGGCCCGCCACGATCTCACGGGACACTGTAGCCCCGTTTTCGGGTATTGACTGTACTTTAGACTGTACGGATGCACTAAATTCGGCCGTAGACTTTACATCCCCGGTACAAAAAGGAAAAAGGAAGGAAAACGGCAGTCTAGCATTCGAGCTGACTTTGTCTAGCAAAACGTCTCCAAACACGGATGTGCAATCAATCGGTTAACCTACTAGTATACCGATGCGTAAGAAACAACCGCGCTTGCAAAGCGGCTTGATATGAGTATCGAGAAGACCATCGATTATGTAGTAGATACGGCGGCGATGGTGATCCGCGCGTCAGGCGAGGTGGAAAACACAATGAACGCAGACGAATTCGCCAACTGGTGCGTGATCGCACTCCCCGCTGCACGAGTTTTCGTCGATGTCGCGACATACGCGGGAGAAACGGTGTCGAGGCGGCAGTGATATGGCAGTGCTTCTGGAGCGTGGGAACTGGGAACGGCGCTTAACCTCAATGGACGCAACCAGAATCATCTGTGAGAAAAACAAAACAAAAAACGTCGGTGTTTGGACCGTCGACCAAAGTCGATGAAAGCAGCCCTTTTATGTGCCAAAAAAGGGCTCCTCTTGCTTTCATCGACTCAAATCGACAGTCCAAACTCCGACGTTTTTTGTTTTTTTTTTTGTTTTACAGACGATCTTGGTTGCGTCAACGTACGCTTCAGTCGGACGTCTGCGGCTCATACGTGACGTGGCCCACACACCATAACACACGAGCAGCTGACCACAGAAAGCCTCGGCGAAAGTTCATTAACTATTTGGGCGTTCCATGATGGGGGCCGGGGCCACAGAGCTCAGAGTTCGTCCCCTCCCTGTGGGTGACATCGCCGGTGAGAGATTGACCCAGCACAGCCTTCCCGCCCACTATGAGTTCTGCGAAGGCCTCCCCCGTGTAGGAATGCCGCGTGTGATGCATCTTTGAGAGCATCGCAAGCTGCATTCGAGAGCCAAACGCCGGACGCAGGCGTTCCCGCATTCTAAGGCGTTCGACGAGTGCAGTGGAGATGAAGGCTGCCAGTCTCCACTGAACTCGTCGATCGCGTTCGAATGCGAAAGCAAAACGCTGGACGCCGGCGTTCTGCGTTCTAATGGCTCCTTCACACATGTTGCGTTGACTGCCTTGCGCTGCGTTGCGTCGTGCAGCGCAGCGCCCCCCCCCCCCCCCCCCATTGGCTCGTCGTAAGGGTCGCCATAGCATCAGCTCGACGCAAGTTGTCTTAACGCAGTCAAACGCAACTGTGTGAACGAGCCTGAACGCGTTCCAGGAGTGCAGCACAGAGGTACAGTGGAGAAAAAATGCAGCTAGCCTCAAGTCTATCCACTAATCATACCAACCCCAGAGGTCGGAGTTCTGACGTCCCCGCGCGCTCGTCTTCTTCCTCTCTCACTTTCACGGCGCATATACATGTGTACACCGAACGCTGTTTAACTTCAAGAAAGCTTGCAGTTCTCGGTTCGAAAAAGCGGTGTCATTATCAAACACAGCCAAGTCTGGCGGTAAGTAGGACGTGAGCCTTTTCCTTTCGATGACTGCTGACGAGTGAAGCAAAGAGATTATTTCGGTATTTGCCCAGACTGACAACGTCCACGACAACCAGAAAAGCGGGCGCGCGCGCACACACACACACGCGTGCGTGCGTGCTTTCCGTGCGCGCGTGTGTGTGTGTCGCGCAAACACACACACGCGCACGCACGCACGCACGCACGCACGCACGCACGCACGCACGCACGCACGAACGAACGAACTAACGCGCGCGCACAAACATACACGCACACACACACTTGGCTTTCCGAAGTCAAGTTTAGATCTTGGTCATCCCAGCTTTGACCAGATATTTGTAGGGACCTTGGGCTCCACTTCACCCTTTATGTTTTCTTGACACGACTTGAAGTGCCGCATGAAGTCTTGGATTTGATTGACTGATTGATTTGATTGATTATCTGTGTGTATGGTTTTCTTCTATGAATCAAACTCCCAGTCCGGGACTCTCGAGGCTACACATGTGGTCACAGTGCTTTCACGTTCTTCCTCGAGGTCGTTTGTCCCAGAGTAAAAACACTAAACAAAAGAGAACCCTATGACACACATACGGCAGCGGGATGTAGCCATCAATACCGTGTGCAGAAACAACGTTCAAACACATCTAAAGGCCCGTTCACACTCTTGCGACCGAGTAAGACCGAGAGAGACCAGACCGGTTTTTAAGCCTCTTGCGACGTCTTAGGACTAGGGAGCCTTCGTGTGCGCTTTGCTAGGGTGATGCCATTCTTTGCAATACCACTCGACCGACAGACCAGCAGCCATCTTGATTCTCGGCGATGATCCGTGGGGCTTATAACCCTCCCGGAAACAAGCACCTTATCTCACAAGTTCGGAGCAGCGTTGCTGGAACCCACGGAGGGAGGATTAGCGTTTTCTCCCTCGGATGGGAGGACCGATGGACACAAAGGCAACTTTCCGGCGCTCTGGGAAACAATGAAAGGCACAAAATGTCGGTGGGAGACGGTCTGGGGAAGGAAAACAGGTAGTTGGCATCACACTATGCGAAGCGCACATGAAGGCACCCTACCGGGGACCAGCTCCGCTGCAGCGCATCCGGTCCTAAGACGTCGCAAGATGCTTAAAAACCGGTCTGGTTTCTCTCGGTCGTACTCGGTCGCATCACATGTGAACGGCGCTTATTAAGACAGCAGTTAGCATCTTCGTCCTCGTGTACATAGCCAACAGCACCTAAAACAATCGAAGCCTGCGAACGACCTTGTCTTCTGCCACGTCATGTCCTCGCAGTCGAATGGTGCCAATTGCAGCAATTGGACCCGCGCCCAGTGCGTCCTTAAAGGGGCGGTGCAACAATTTTATGATTAAAAGAATTTGCATCTTGTCATGTTTACGTTGTTTATCATGTCCCAGAGGATAGAAAAAACACCTCCTTCATTAAAAATGTCACGATTCCGCTGCATAATCGCAAAGCAAAAGTCGAGCTTTTTCCCCACCTGCAACCCCAAGTGGCAGCCGAAGGAACTACGGCGAAAAGATTACGTGACCTCGCTCGGCTCTAAGCTGCAGCCTAACGCCCGCTAATGTCAGCGGAGAGAGGGAGAGAAGCGTCCTCCGAGATAGCACACGGGAAGCTACACGGCACTCCGAATGACGTCACTGGGAGTGCGACCAGGTGTGACCCTGAAGACTGGGAGTGAGTTGAGGGGTGCCCGAAATGCCAATATTTATCTTATCTACGCAACAACTAGGACACGCAGGCGAAATCGGATTTCTGTTCTTTACTTCAAAAGTGTCAGAGGGCAACTTCCACAACTTATTGACCGAAGTCTGGAAATCATTGCACCCCCCTTTAAACGCGTCGATTGGACATGAGGCCCAGCTGAACGCTAACACAGCACTCGTGTTCAATCTGCCTTCGTTCTGTTTCTCTTAGATGACGTTGAAATTCTAGTACACAGGCTTTAGGGGTATCGGCGGCCGAGTCTCGGAGCACGTGGAGCGAAAGCTTGGGTTGCAGAACCCATGTACTCCCCGTCCCACCCCATTTCAATATTGATGAGCATCGTACCGGCGTGCGGTCGTGCATCACTCTGCGGGGTGCACGTCAAAGACCCCATGGCTAGCGGTTGTAGCGCACTGGCTAAATTGCTCATCTAGAGGTGAGAAACAGGTCGCCCGTTGAGGCAAATTAAGTTCAGGTTATACAAACATACACACGAACAATTTTTTCCCCAGGTTTTCGTTGTTTTAGGTATAGTATTGACAGAGCACGATACTGTCAGTGCGAACAAGCGATGACCACTGCTTGCTATTATTTTTTCTTGGAATCAGGAAGCTGTCATGAAAACTACCAGTGTACACTCTAGAAAAAAGCATGTGCGTCTGCTTTCCCGGACGACACTCGGAGAGCCAATCACCGCAACTTACGGAGGAAGCTCAGCGAATCATCGATGCCGAAACATATGTTTAGACCAAAAAACGCAGACTGAGTCGTGACATTAAGCAATGCAAAACGTCACGCTTGCACAACTCAGAAAAACCCGATGTCGTGTTAACACTTCTTTTTAATCCTGATAATCAACCACCTGTTAGCGCGGAATACATATCAGGGGCGCCCAATCGAATTGAACAAAGCTCACGTAAAATCTCCCCCCTTTCCCCTTTTTGCCCTCTATTTGAGTTTCGCTCGGAGAAACAACTGCGTTCTCACAGAAAGAAAAAAAAAAAGAGCTAGATGATTTTTTAGAGATTGGCTCTCGTAGAAAGGACGCCGGCTAATGTAATGAAATGGTGAGCAGTTTGCACTAAGCAGCGTTTCTGAAGTCATGCCAGAATGGTGGCGCTGGCCGTGAAATTAAAGGGATGCTGAACCGAAATCTGGATTCTACAAAACACGGCGGCAAAAGCGTGCAACCGGATGCTACAAACACCAAAATATCACTCATGCAACGATATCTCAAACTAATGACCGTATTTTTCAAAAAAAAAAAAAAAAGGAGGCGCATTTGACAGATATGTTTACTCTTGTTTCTCTAAGAAGGAGAGAGAACGGCCTTGCGTCTTCTCCGCCTCGCCGCCTTGAGGGGGCAAAGCGGAGAGAGGAGGAAACGAGATATGATGATGTCACGCGCCTCGTCGGCCTCGTTCAATCTCGACCTCTTTTTTTCAAAAATACGGCCGTTCATTCGAGATATCCTTTGCGAGCAGCGCGTTGTAGGGATTGTAGCGTCCCGCCTACATCTTCTGCATTTTTTTTTTTTAATCCAAACCGCTACTTGAAAGGGTTCAGCCGTATACACACCTCTCCATCCATCCATCCATCCATGCATGCGTAGTACTCACAACTTTTGAGGGAAAATCGGGAAAACGTGCTTGTTTATGAACAAGCAGTCATAGTCTGGTTCAACTCAAGGACAGCAGGACACCGAGTCGTTTCCTCTTTCCGTATTAGCAGAGCGAATGCTGGAGAGGATGAGATCGGTATCCAGCGTTTGCTGTGCAAATGTGGAAAGAGGGAAGTGATCCTTCTTTTGCTCTTCTTGAGTTGCAACGTAGTCTAATGAAAGGTTCAAGAAAGCTTACAAACTTACGGTTCTACGAAGCTATCGCGCAACATTTAAGTACACAACCAACTAAATGGACTCAAATTTTTTTAGAAAGAGACATTCGAATTTCTCGATGTAATCGCACCTGCGCCGATCGCCGAAACGCTCGCACTGAGGCGCCATCGGTCACCACAGTTTGTAACTCTCGCTACAGTTACTCTCGGGGGTGCTGAGTTACTCTCGAGCTCAAGGTCCGCGAGTAACTCTCTACCGAGAGGAGATCAGCATTCAAGGACGCTGAGGGAAAATAGTACTGATCCGTAGAGAGTTACCCACTTACTCTACTTTTATACACCTTTTTTTCTTGAGTGTAGGGCAAGCGGAATCGGTATACCGCAATGATCATGTAGTGTCAGTTGCAGCAAGACGTTCACCCCGTTTGGCCACCGAAACGATACCACCAGGAAGACAAGGCCCTTCTTCCTCAAACGTATACGCCATGACTAGTGGATCCTTACAGCGCCTTTGCGTCAGCATCGCCGTTGCAGCGCGTCTCGCAACGTCTCACAACGGACGCAAAGACGCACTTGTCCGCCGGTTTGCGGGGACTCTCGTCGAGCTTCAGTGTGTTTGCCGCTTGAAGTGGGCCACTAACGATGACGTTATGCACAGGCCTCGTTTCCTAGGGGTCTTGATCAAAGAAGCCCCAGTGACAGGTTTTGGAGTCGTATATACTTAGTCATTGAATTTTGGGTAAGTAGCGCCATTGCCCCCCCCTCCCTGCTAGCAGGGTTCAAGCAGATAATAACATACAGATGACTAAAAAGCGATTGGTTAATCGGTCTGCTGCCATGGCAATTGCCATTTTGGTCCTTTGAAGTCTTCTAAGCTTCAAAAGGGTCGTTCTGAACCAGTCACGCCCATATCGCGAGGGAGCGTAATCGTACTGAGAGCGTTCTTCGCCATTATATGCGACTTCGACACTGTATACGAAATAAACTTATCAATATTTTGTATCGACAAAAATTTGTTACAATTATAGTGTTCTTCTTGCGTATACAAGGGAATTATGTTTCAATGGCGCCAAGCACCGGCGCCTAATATTTTAGCATGCGAAGATGTGCAATTTTTCGCCGGTGTGTCGATCACAAAGTCTCGGTGTACAATAAATGTATTTATAAAGCAACCTGTCACCGAGAATTTGGACCGGCTCACCAGGAACGTAAGGAAAACTGCACATTCCGTGGACCAAAATGGCGACCATATGGGGAGCCTGGCGTTGCTTTCCCGGGATCCAGTGACTCAAGTAGTACTGGGGCGCGGCACTGATTACGCGGGTTACCTGGAACATTCCCAGGCGAACGCCGTGCGTGACTTGGCGGTACGCGAGGCCCGGCATGAGGCCCCTGTAGACGCTGGCGACGCCGTCGTGCCGCGCCATCGTTCGCAGCGACTGGAAGGTGCCGCGGTACACGCGGACGTAGTAGCCCCTGCGTTGGAGCTCGCCTTGCACCTGGAGTCGTATCCTGGTGATGTCCACCGGATGCATGAGCAGCACCGCTACGCTGGCCCCCAGCATACCCTCGAACAAATTGATCAGACCTGGGAACGCGTCCGACTGCACCGCGGACAACATGGCCCAATCTGCGTCTTCCTCCTTTGCGTTATGTGCCGGTTTCTTCGTTTTCGGAGGCCTCACTATCTCGCGGGTAAAAAAAAAAAAAAAAAAACAGTTTTGATGAGCGCTTAAGATGCACGAGCGCACGTGCGCCCGTATAGCTTTGACTGCATAGCCACAGAGGCGGACCACCAGCCTGACTGATGACTGACAAACTACACGCTGTATAAATATCCACACAATGCCAATAGACCATTTGCTTTATAGACCCCTTTCAAAATATCTGGCAACGGTGAAAATCCGCTAAACGAGTGCCGCAACATTGGGCGGCCGACACCATCTTGCAGGGTTGTTCCGGACGCCCGGACGCGCGTGCGGCTGTAGGTGCTGCTCTCTCCAACGACACTTTCTTATTTACCTCGCTCCTGCATGGCTACAAGCGGGGTTTTCCCCATCACCGGTTGGGTAACCGACATCTCCCAACTTCCAGCTGTGAAAGACAACGAAGTGGAACGTTTCTACGAGAGTCGATCGGAATCGGTGCGTTGCTTCGAGAGAAGTTACAATTTCCTTGTGGAGGGGTTTGTCATCTCGTCGTCCGTGAAGGCAAACTACGCGAGAAAAAGGTAAGAGCACCTTCGATATTGCAAAATTCGACAGGCTTTGATTCGCATAGGTGTCACTCGCTGAGAAAAGCAACCGGCCAGCGATCGTCGAACAGATATCGCTGAGGTTCTCGCCGATCGTTGGCTGTGCGTATTTTGTACCACGAAAAAATATTTTTACGGGGGCAGGCAGGCCGAACACAGACGTTCACTTTCTTTGTTGCTGCCTCAAATAAGTACATTGCGCTACGCTAGTCGTACTGACTAACAGTGTACTACTACTAGCGATTGCGAAATGTAATTGCTCTTTCGTGCTGCTTCGCGCTCTTTAACCCCATTTTGCACGCTGCGATTCTTCTCCAAAATAACGTGATCCCTGTCGCTTTTTGACTCAAATCGCAGTCATTTTCACGCCGCGATGCGATGGGAGCATTCGCGACAGCAACTTGTGAACATCACCGGCGTCAAAATGCTATACATTATTACTATGTTTTTTAAAGAGACAGCATGATGGCTTCTTTGACACAGTTTATTTTTCAAAATTTGTCTGCAAATAAGTGCATGTTTTCTTCTTTTTTTTGTGCACTTCGTACATGTCATTTTTTGCATGAAAAGGATCATGACATTCCTATTTTGTTCAGTGCAGGAACATGCTTCGCTACACCCTTGAGCTACATTGCATCACCACATCACCCACGGAGTGTGGAAAGTATCAGTCAGTGATACTGTGTAGTCTCCTCCCTAGCTGAAACAAGGGAATCGGACTACGAATGCTGCAAACTGCACTTAGGAACAGGGGATGCAAGGCACGATACTCAGTGCTGGCTTTTACTTTTGTTGGCCGCGCGATCGTGTCTAAACCCGTCAAAACATAACGTGAACATCGATAAGTACGTACCCTTGTTCCGGACGAGTCCAAATACCCACTCTGTTTACAGAGGGGCACGCAGCAGTAGGTAGGCATCACACACGTGGTCGAAAATGCACGCGCCGCACGCCAGTCACGCGATGTCAACTGGTATCGGCGCTGCCGCCGCCAACCCTGCAAGATGGCGGCTGACGCTGATTGCCGCTGCGTTCAACAGATGGCGCTGTTTTTTGTAAAGGGTCTATTACCCAAGCATCAAGGAGAATGCAGGGATTGGTGTTCCAGCGCCGCACGTGCCGGCGTCAGCAGTAGCAACTTTTCTGAAGCAAATACCTAAAACAAATGGCATCTCGCACGCGCGTTCGTCAACGCTTTATTTTGGTTATTTACTTCGAATCTTTTATGCGGGAAGGCGTGCGCGTGTGGCGCGTGGAACGCAATCCCTGCATTCTCCTTGATGCTTGGGTAATACTGCAATAGACCTATTGCTGTCTTACCCAAGCATCAAGGAGAATGCAGGGATTGGTGTTCCACGCGCCGCACGTGCTGGCCTCAGCAGTACACTCTAAGAAAAAAGGGAGCGCGACTTAGTCCCTCGGGGGACCAAATGCGCTGACACTACCATTAGTCCCCTAGGGGGAGCAACGGTGACGGGAGCAACTGTTGCGCCCCGTCCGTTAGTCCCTCGCACTAGCACCGCTGGGACTAACTGTTACACCGTTTCAATTGCACCTCGAGGACCAACTGTTAGGCCCTTGCACTTAGTCCCCTGGGACCAACTGTTACACCGTTTCAATTGAACCCCGAGGACGAACTGTTAGGCCCTTGCGCTTGGACCCCTGGGACTAACTGTTACACCGTTTCAAATGAACCCCGAGGACCAACTGTTAGGCCCTTGCACTTGGACCCCTGGGTCTAAACGTTGCGCCCTTGGATTTAGACTTCTGGGACTAAAAGTTTATCCTTTACATTTGGTCCCGAGCCACAAATCTCCGAAACGAAATTGTGCAGTTCAGGTTAAACGTAGCTTTATTGCCTCGTAGATACACATCACATTCAAGGATGACTGAAGTCGAAGTTCCTGGGCGGTAGAATTCACGACAAGGCCAAGTTCCGAAGAGTGAACTTGCGTCGACGATGGCTTGGACACTGAGACGTCTGTCGAAACCGGTCGTGGTCCCAGCACCGTTTATTGGGGCACCGGCAGCTTCTTGCCTGTTTGCGAGGAATTTGAATTATTAGTAACAGGGCAGCGTGAAATACCCAATCGCTGGACAAAAGTATGAGATATAACACACCCATATTAAAATAACAAACAGGCAGCAGAAGTGCTACAATGATTCATATCAAACATGCGATCTGTTAACAGCAGACCGGCGCAATATTCGATTTTTAGTAGACCGTTCGCTGCGAATTACCGACCCAGCGCGTGCGTGCTCTAACTATGCTTCAAAATGACGGCACGAGCTCCTGCCATCAACGCGAAAGTCTGTACAATCGAATAAATGTCTCCATTAAGGCCGGTTCTCACACGCAGCGAAGCGCTGCTCACGTGTCGTGAGCTGCTTTTCGTCTTCCATGAGCAACAGTTTTGACGGTGCGATACAAAGCTGGCGAAAGCTCCCGTCAGCACGCGCTTAGCGCTAGGTCAGCGCTATGCTTGTAGCTCTCTGCTGCATGTGTGAACAGGCCTTTATGGTAAAGCGATTATGCCAGGGTCTGCAAAACACAAAAAAATAAGCCATCGGTAGAACTGGCGTTTTGCTCAATACGATTGAATATCAGGTCTCTGTGCTGCATAACAAAATAAGCAACCATGGTGCCAAAAAGAATAGAGCATGGCGCGCGCTTTGGAAGCTAGAGAACGCGCTCAAAATAAAACACTTTCTGAAGCCGCAGTTAATAAATGTACCTTAACCAGAAGTACTTCGACATACCTTAATCGAGTTCCCTTGTCTTGTGACTTCAGAACAGATCAAGTGCAGTGTTGCAGCACCGCGAATCCAGACCGGATCCCGCAATGATCGAAGACGACACAGGGCGACCAGCTTCTAAGTTCTGACGAAGGCTGTACTAAAAACAGGTTCTTTTCAAACAAAGACCCCTTCCCATTTTCCCGACGGACCCTCTCTGCCCCATCTGCCCAACCTCCCGCGTTAGCTAGGAGCGCCAGAAAGAATGCGGGATGGGGGTTGGTGGGAGAGGGAAGGGCGCGTACACGAAAATCTTTTTTCCCCCTCCCACTACACACGGACACACCAATGCCTCAAGGACGGGAGAAGGCCGAATGTCGCCATTTTCAACAAAACACGTATTTTTGGTTGTTGTTTTTTTGTTGTTTTTTCTCTCTCTCTTCAGTTTCCTTGGGGGGCCTTTTTTTTTTAGTTCGCTTTTGTTTTGCATTAGCAGGGTGTTGCCAGGGGTGACTTCCCGGGCGTGGTTCGTTCTCCGTTGTTCATCCGGAATGTTATCTGAAACAGCGACGACGATCGTATGAAGGCGTCTATGCCCCTGAATGTGCTTTTTAAGTGGAACGTGCCGTGCATCAAGTGTGTCGTTGCGGATTTTGAGTTCGACATTGGACTACCAAGAAAGGTTGGTTACGGGGAGACGCAGAGACGAGTCTCGACTTGTTCTCAGTAACTCAGTTTTAGCGACTGAAGTGACCATTTATTCTGACTGCGAGACTCCGGTGTTGAAAGCGCGGCTTCTACAAACTGTTAGGTTTCATTTAAGATAAGAAAAAGAGTGTTAGTATTTGGAGGTGTTGGGTTTGAATAAATGCTCGTTTTTTGCGCGAAGGCATATTACGTAAATGGGACTTGTGAAATGTCAACAGATCATTTTTGGGGAGATAGTTGGGTGAAGTAGAGTCAACACGTTCGTTAACTCGCATTCGCACAACGCGCGAAGCTCTACCATGTAATGTCTGAAAGTTCGTGGCACATTAAACAAATTCGCCAGTTTTGACCGAGTTTTGTCAACACTTTCAGCCGTGCTGGGCTGAGTCTCGCCGATCCCGAAAACAAGCGAAATATCATCCGTCCTCCTGGCGAACATTCCGCTTGCCTTCGGGGACTAAATCATACAGATGCACCCTGTCTGAGGGGGACTAATGGCTGCTTTTGCTCGCGCATGCCTATCGGTTAGTCCCAGTCGAGCGCAGTTAGTCCCAAGCTTTTGCGCACGGTACCTAGCTTGAACCAGATGGTCCTTTCGGGGAGCAACTGCGAGTTCAGAGGACCAAATGCTGCCGTTAGTCCCTTGAAGCCAACTTTTTTCTTAGAGTGTAGTAACTTTTCCAGAGCAAAAACCTAAAACAAATGGCATCTTGCACGCGCGTTCGTCAATGCTTTCTTTTGGTTATTTACTTCGTATCTTTTATACGGGGAAGGCGTGCGCGTGTGGCGCGTGGAACACCAATCCCTGCATTCTCCTTGATGCTTGGGTAAGACAGCAAATGGTCTATAGGTCTATTATTATTATTACCATCAGCCATTCGTCAGCTGAGGGAGAGCCTGCGTTGCGAGGCAGTTTGAAGGGCGGATTGAGGAGATAGATGCAAGGGAACTGGAAGGGCTAAAACGCAGATAGAGGATGGTGTGGTCGGAAGTTTGAATGTGTGAAGATGCAAAGAGGCGGTCTTAAAGACGGTGAGGTATGAGGAGAGGGTGCAGGTGGAAGACATGCCAGGCAGGAGTTTTAGTGAGGTAATGGAAAGGGCCAAGGAAAGGATCTGGGACTACGTGACGGGAAAGAACCCAGTTGTCATAGACGCAGGGGCGGCATCCGGGGAAGCAAATAGAGGCGGGAGTGGCCAAACGCCGGGACATCTCGGAGGGTGACACATTGTGCTGTGCACCGTCCCAGAGATCCAGGGCGGAGGCCGGAGGTAGACAGGAAAATTATTAAGGCGAACGGAGTTATACAGGAGAAGAAGAAGAAGAAGAAGGTAAGGGCAGGAGGGAGAAAACAGAGAGGTTAACCAAGGCGGCCTGCCTCGGTTGGCTACTCTGAGTAGGGGAAGGGGATGAGAGGATAAAAGAAGGAGGAAAGAAAAAGCAGAGGAGGTAAAGGTAACATACTAGCACTCACGTTAACACTGTGAGGGCAGAATTGCCACAGTTTCCAGTATGGCACTAAGAGACTGAAAGTGCGTGCTGGATTGTCACCAATGTTCACCCAAAACACTCGAGTTTTTCACGCGCCAGCACGAAGTTCAGTTGCGCACATGTACACTTACAGAAATTATAAAACGAATAGTCCTCTATACGACAACAAATATTGAACAGGAGATAACTTTTTACAAACAGAACTCGAGGCGAGTTTCTGATAAAAATCGCAAAAGCGAGTCCCAGGCCCCTAGTATTTTGGACGTAGTAAATGGCCGGTTGTCTAGATGTGAAAGAATGCTCTTTAGGAGTTTTCCTTCTGCATCGTAAAGTGCACATTGACATAATAAATTAGATATAGTTTCCACACAATCACACCCCGGACAGTTCGGATTGTGTGTTTTCCGATTCGGTGCAGAAATTCCTGTGTGTAGGAAACGCCCAGACGTAATCGGTGTAGAACAGCTTCAGTTCGCTTGGGTAGGTTACGTGACACACGATATGTTAGGTCAGGATCCAGAGGGAGGCCCTTATGTACGACGTGATATATGTCAACCAGGAGATCTATGGGATTGGAGCACACCACCTTTTCTCCCGGGTGGCATTCTTTACAGCATACCCTCGGGGAGGCTGGTGGGGAGGCAGGATGGAACGTAAAGCTAGGTTTTTCTTTGGTTTTTTTAATTTTATTTGTGCAGATAAGCTCCAGGAAACAAGGAAAGAGACAACAAGGAAGGGCAGGACTAAGACTAGCAGTAGAAAGAAAAATATACAACAGAATGTAGGGTTCATAAACATGAAAGGTGGCAGGAAAAGAATTTGGATAGAAATTCAGGACCAACTCCAAAAGAAAAATTTTACAGTATACGGAGGTCGCGGAGACACATCTCAGAGACATGAAAGAACCACCTTATGCTATACACCGTTCCAAGTTGGGCTTCCTGGCCGGCGCCATTTTAACGAGTGTAGCGCCGCCTACCCTCATCCGGGCATTTGGGAGAATCTGAACCCGCCCGAATGACCGACCGCCATTACTGGACTGTTACCCTGCTCACCGAGTCACACCGATCGCAGCTGCTTCTGCCGGCATGGCTGCCGTATTCGGCGCCCTCGGCTCATCGTCTTCGTCCATGGAGGAAAGCACTATCCTAATCGGTATGCCAGGCATGGGGAAAAGTGCATCCTGCTTTCCTGGCATCTTTTTGTGGGTAATTTTTAGCGCGGTTCTGGGGCAGTCGTCGCTCCCAAACCGAACTCGGCGTTTCGATCGCTAGCGAAATTGGGGATCGCTAGTGAAATTGAGGATCGCTAGTGAAATTGAGGATTGAACGAAGCCAGGATGGCACGAATTACGGCATGTGAATTTGCGCTGAACTCGAGTTGTCGCAGCTTGGGGGCGCCGGGAACATTTGAACAAACTGCGCGGTTAGCGGCTCAGACCTGCGCTGCCACGTCTGCTTTAATTGAAATAGTAGAAACCTCAAATTTAAATATGAATCGATATATAAATACCGAGTACAGATAGCAAGTGCGACGGATCTGTTTTTTTTTCTGATTTGGAATCCACTGTCACAATATTGGCACATTGATGTGCCTCTCTGTAATCGCCTCGCGTGAGAATTATTTGTGCACAAACTGTGTCGCGGCGTGTATACTACACGAGGCTGTGTATATATATATATTCGTGTTGGAGAGTCTACCACAAAGCTAAGCCAAAGTCTGAGCTCTGTGCCCAGTCTTGCTGTGCACAGCGGCGTCAGAACAAAACCCTCCCCCCCCCCTTTCCCGTCTTCCTTCCATTTCCAAACTTTCCCAGCACCATTGGCCATGCCAACCTTTCTTTTTCTTTTTTTTCAGTTTTGAGTTCACCAGGTAAAGACAGCTTGCTGCCAAAAGATGTCGATGCTGCGTGGACATCGCGGGTGTTGCTGTTGTTTTCCATTTTCTGCAAGTAATTGAAGCGTTCGGCCATTCGCACTAACGTATTCATGGTAAATTGACAATTTCAGAAACCCCCAAAAACGATCGAATTACGCATACCCGACGCTTCAATTTCGGCGGCGCATTTTCGTTCCGCACCAGGCGTCGCCTGCCAATTACCACCTGAAGAAAAATAGAGTTATTAAATCAGTGGACCAGGAGTCACGCAACTGTTTTCTTCTTTCAATGTCTAAGCCGCCCTCCGCTTACCTTTCAGTCCGCACCCACATTCATCCTGTTTGACAGCGTGGGTCTCGCACACTGAATCGGCGTTTATTTCACGTTTTTTGTTGGTTATTTGTACAACCAATTACAGCACAGTGCTGCCCGGTCGATTCTTTTCTTGCATAGGCCATGTCACGCGCGAAAACACGCTATAATATCAAAGCGGCACCTAACATTGTCGAAACAACTTGCCTCCGTACACTGCGCACGTGCTTTCTAACAGTCCACTCCGTGAAGCAGACGAGCTTTCGAGGGAAAGGGTAAGCGGAGCGTTGGCGCAGCGCTCTGGTTCGAGAGTGTTTTTCCCTTTCTGCATCGACCTACTTGGAACGGTGTATAGTACACGTGGATAGGATGCAAGAGAAAAAGAAGGGAATTAAAGGGGGAGGTCTAGGGGCATTAGTGAAAGGACAAGATTGGAAGAGCGAGAGTCAAGGAAGATTGTATGGAACATTTGCGGATGAAAGGTAGTATTGGGGTTGTGCCAACACTCTTGGGGTTTGTATATTGTGCACAGGAAATGATTCGAGAAAGGAAAACGCAGATCACATAAGATGCGTAAAAGGAGACATCAAGAAAATTGGGAAAGACCACGAAATACTAATCATAGGAGATATGGAATGCTAGACTTGGAGGAATTTGATGGTTCTACAGATGCGAGAGGAAGAATGTTACAGGAGTTATGCGAAGCCTCAGATTTGGTACTGGTAAATGCACAAATCAAATGTGAGGGAAAAGTAACATGGGAGAGAACCAACTCTCAATCGACAATACGACTAGTGTATAACGTTCCACAAATTGTACAACAGAATGGGCTGCATGGAAATAGACGAAAAAGCCATGAAAGAGCTTAGAGAGCGACTCATAAACGAATTGAGGTTAATTTTCGCTAGGACACAGCAGCGAGACAGCACAGAAGCTAAGGAGACAAGATGAGGTTTTAGTGACATGCAGCTGAACGGAAATATTAAAGGATACTGAAGCAAAAATTGAAATTTTCAAATTTCGTTCGGAAATGGGTCAAGCATGACGTGTAATAACCGTAATTCATAATCGCACGTTTGTATTTTGAACGATTGGCTATATTTTTCGTTCCAAACGGTGCACTCGAGCGAGCGCTCGAAGAGAAGCGAACGGAGGGCGCGATGCGTCATGGGATATCCGGCGCAAACAAAAACAGAAAGAAAAGTTTCCCCGCATTCGTGACGTAGCAAGGCTGGCGGGATTATGAGCTTTGCCCTTGGTGGCGTTGTCAGCGTTATGGTGGTGTCAATAGCGTCAGCGCGTTACAACCGAGCCGTTCGAAGTGCCCGTGGGGTGACGAGCGTGTGGCTGGCCCAAGAAGCACGTAGCTTCCACAGCACTGTCAGCTTAGGGCTGAACGGGGTGGGGAAAGCAACCTTTGTCCGAGTTTTGAGCGACTGGCTAATCTTCTAGGGGGAGAATGGCTGCATCCGGCTGCACAAACGAGGGTCCGAGAAAGAGGAGAGTCCACCCTTTCCGTCTTCTTGGACTGTTTGGTTCAATGCGCGATTTGTGAGTTGAGGAGGAAAGCTAAGAATTAAAATGTTGAAATGCCAAAGAGCGGCGCTGTGCCAGAGGAATCTGCTACGTCACAACTACGTAGCAGATTCCACAACGTTGCTAGACTACCTCCCAAATAGGCTCCGCATGCATCCACCAGGTGCACATTGGAAGA
>JAZHYW010052941.1:0-31392 GCA_037355805.1 Ixodes ricinus
ACTGTTAAAAAGGGAGGGGCAGACGCTCTGAAAGCGGTGGCGCTGGGAGCGTTGCAGCTCGGTTTTCTGCCACGGCGCGTGCCACTGAGGGTGGATCACTGGCGACCGATCGCTCACAGAGGCCAACCGCTCGACGACCGCTGGCGCGAAGCGCTCCGGTTTCTGGGGGGAAGGGGCTATTAGTCTGCCATGAATATCCGCGCTCATGTTTCGGTTTCGAAGCCGTTGGGTTTATGGGCTTTATTAAAAAGATGCGTGACTGTGCCGCAAATATTGAATGGGTACTGTCTTGACACCGTTATTAATCGCATGTATAAAAATATTTTTAATATTTGCGGTGTCAGTCTTTATTTTAAGCTGTCAGTGATGATAGTAGTCGCTTCGTTCTAAGAAATCTGGGGTCTTTTACTTTCCTGCAAAGCTCTTGGGAGAGCCCTGCAATCTACGGAGTGAGGCGCGGCAAAGAACGAGACTAAAAATAACGTTGAGACCTAAAGAGAAAAAAAAACGGTCGTCGTTGTGACATAACCGCGAAATTTCCCCGTGCTCTGTCGCACCGCGCCACTCTTTTTAGGTGTAAACATATTTTTAACCTCCCTCTTCATTCGCCAAGGCTGCCTCCGTAAATTGCATGCGATTGACTCTCCAAGTTGCATTCCAGGAAAGAAGTTGCTTCCGGACACCTTTCAATCTTATAGTTGCTGCGACAATCATCGAGGTCCGCCACTGTTTTGAGCACGGGCTTTGCAGACATGTATTGGACACAAGGGGCATGGAGTCGGCGTTCGACACGTTACTCGGCTGAGCTCATAGCTGAGAACGAGCGCTGCGTCACTGTAGCTCGGCGAGCACTCAGAATCTAACCGTACGCTTCGTGCTCAAGAAAGGTGACCGCCAATGTTGCTTGATTGGGTTTTTTGAAAAGTGCGCTAATATGTATATTTCTGACTCGTTGGTGGTCACGCCGCTCCAGGTAGAACAACGCGGGAGAGTCTGCCAGGCTTTTGCGTCGCTTATCGCCCGGGCGAAAAATATGGCGAGTCGCACTGATCTGTGGACGCGTGCGCAGCGTCCGATATACCGCACATCAGATCGACGGCGCATGCTCCAGAAGGCCTTCCACAGCCCAGCAGACAAAAATGGCGGCGCGCACCAAGGCGATTTGTGCCAAACCTGCCGGCCGATATGTCGCATGCCACGGTTTCGCAATTAACACCTTTAGCGCGTGTGCTCGGTTAAAAAGAAACAAACGGGAAACATAATCGTTGCCTTTAACGAGCGTGTCCGGTGAGATGTTGCTAGAAAACGAAGAAAGTCTAAAACATAGAGAGGACAAAGCACAGACGAGGTACAGTCGGCCGTAAAAAAGATTGACACAAGGGAGCGATGGCCTGGCCGGCGATAAGGCGACACGGGGCGCTTCAATAGCGTAAGCAGGCTGGGGTCGCGATTGCCGGATTCGTCCTCTCTTGGATGCACGGGGGACGTCGACACACCGTTCCCAAAGCGCGCTTTCGAAACAACACAGCCTGACTGCGCACATGTGTTCTGTTTTTGCTCGCTCGGGGAGAACAGCGCTATCCTTTTTTTATCAGTGCCTACCGTCACAAACGACGCCGTGATAAACGGAGCTGCCGTGATAAACAGGCTGCACGTAAAAAAAAAAAAGGAATTGCTACAAACGATAATTATCTCTCTCTCGAAGCACCCCTGCGATTCAAAAGTGGGAACGTTCCGACCACTCTCGTTCCCCGTGTTATAGCGAAATATAGCGCCGCGTGTGGCGGTTTTACCGCACCGGCCACGAATCACTTGTGTCAATCTTTTTTACGGCCGACTGTACATTCTTTCAACTCACAACAAAGTTTGTTGCGAGTTGAAGAGTGTACTCGTCTGTGTTTCGTCCTGGAGTTGAAAGAATGTACTCGTCTGTGTTTGTCCTCTCATATGTTTTATACTTTCTGTCTGGAATACCTCCTTTCTGTTTTACACTTTCTGTCTATATCGTCTGTAAGAGTAATCAGGCTCGATTCAATCTGCGCGCTCACTCAGTTTGAACGCTGAATCATTCTCTTTCCCCATCTGTCGCGCATACCTACGGGATGTCTCTGGGTGCTAGAAAGTTTGAAAACGGACAATGCCTGCATAGATGAGAGAGACTTTTAGCAAACCGTTACCGTATTCCGCGTATCGCACTACTGTGGAGCCTTTGAAGCGTGCTTTCAAGCGCGCGCCCGGATGATACCTTGACCGCGGGGCGCGCGCTTAAAAGCTTGCTTTAACGGCTTCAGACGGTACACAATACACGGTAACGGTTTGCTAAAAGTCCCTCTTTACGTTTACCAAATACATACCTTAGTTACTTTTTCAAATTATTGGGCAGCGTAATATTACAGAAATAATAAAGTTTCCAGGGAACTTCGAGACCAGACGAACTATTTTAGAATCATTGAGGATTACTGAGGTGTCGGTATCGATATGCCCCCATGACAATGTAACGAAGCCACGCACGCCCGTAAAACATCGTGAAATGGGTTGCTAGGCCGGCGCTTCGCAAAATCATCTTTCCCATGCTTTCCATTGAAGCCAAGCGAGGTTCAGAGTTAGTATTTATTGTCTTTTTTACGCATAAATAGCAGAGTGCTCAAGATCGGTGACTGATTTCTGTCCTTCGCGGTCCGTCGCGCCGCGTTGATGGTTGCATCAGATGGACTAGACGTTAATGCGTCTTATACATACTCCAGTTCGTGACAGCTCGTCGTCTGACACCTCGGCTTAAAACATCGCACCCTCTGTAGCTGCCCCTTCCTCCTCAAATTACGGTGCGACGCCTCGAAAAGCCGGAGCAGTCGGTCACAGAACGTCCCGCGAGGGCTCTCGGCACTAGCGAGCAACACGGTGGTTGGCACCCAGAAAGGCGACAGTGCGTATCGCAGCTGCTGCAAGGTCAGTGTTACGAACTCGCCTTCCCTTTCCTCAGCTGCCCTATGTTCGTTCAGAAGGGAGAAAGGGAAAATAACTGCGCGTGAGAGCATCTGGAAACGTTCATCCAACAATCGTCGGCAGCAGGGGTCAATGTGTCGTTACGCTGCCCGGCATTGCCAAGGCCGCGTGATGCAGAGCTCCGCCGAGAAGGTCGCGCTAATTGCTCCGAATTGCGCCGCCACCCGGGCAGAGGTTATTAACGTGCGTGTAGTGCGTACACCCTAAGGAGTCTGATGCGTCTGCTTCCCCGCAAAGCGCTTGGGAGAGCTAGCCGCTGCTTGCAGTCTATACCGAGAGAGATGTTATGGGCGAATAAAAGGACTGGAAATGTTTACGCCTCAAAAATATATTGTCTGCCGTAGTCGCTGCGCAGATTGTCATTTAAATGCGATAGCGTTTTGCGCCGTCTTTTGGTGTGCACATGTTTCTATAATTAAACAGAGTAGGATCAGTGTGAAAATCGCTCATTCACTCAATAACAGGTTACCTCGGGAGTCCCCAAGGGTCAGTTCTTGGTCTCCTATTTTGTTTTTCCTTATTTTCATTAATTACCTCGCAGACAAAATTTACTCAAACATCCGCCTCCTCGCTGACGACTGCGTATTATACCGTAAAATAGTTTCGTTGCAAGACCATCTCCAACTCCAAAGTAACCTGGTAAAGGTCCAGGTATGGTGTACTAGGTGGCTAATGACATTCAAGATATCAAAATCTAGGTGAGTCCAGTTCTCACGGAAACGACAAGTATCTCAGCTCTCGTAAAAATTAGAAAATAACTTAGTCCAGGATGTCCCATCTTATAAATACCTCGGTGTGACCCTAACAAACGATCTCACTTGGAACGCTCATACCGAGCTTCACTCTGCTGAGGCGTCTCGTTGCTTCGGCTTCATAAGACGTAACCTAACATGCCCCTCCCCCAGTTCGTGCGTATAATGGCATATAAGACGTACATTCGACCCAAATTGGAATATGCTGCGGCCATTTGGAGCCCTCACCAAATTTACTTATCAAACCATCTCGATGCAGTCCAGAATCGCGCTGCTATGTTTATTTTAAGGAAATACCATTAGTTAATTAGTGTATCCGCCCTCAAGAACGAACGTGAACCTTCCTTTACTAAACGTCCGCCGCAAGATAGCGCGCTTTTGCCTCTTTCACAAGATTTACCACTAACCTTCCTGAGCTTCGAGACTGTCTCTTCCTTCTCCCAAGGCGATCCTCTTCGCGGCTAAATCACCCGTGTCACGTTTCTCGCATTTCAGGCAGCACAACCTATTTTAACTCCTCCTTTTCCCTCCATACTATAGGAGTCCGGCAACGACCGGCCCCTCGCATATTGTAACCATGGCGGATTGAACAACCTTTCGCACGGCCCTCAGCTCTCACCTCTGTTAATTCTTATTGTGGCGTTTTACTTGTCTCGTGCTTACTGGTTGTGCCATGTACTGTAATGCTTCACTCCCCCCCCACGGTTTGTCACTGTTCTCCGCATGTACCCAAGCTGACATGTGTAATTACCTTCTGCCCGTGGCGTTGGCCGTGTTGTCCTCCAACACCTCATGTATTCACTTCTAACGGTTGTTACTGTTTTTATGCTTGCTCTCGTGTGTTGTACCCCCCCTCTTTCTTATGTAACGCCCTCAAACGAAGGATCCTTAAGAGAATTTGAATAAATAAATAAATCCAATTCACATACCTTTCTGGTCCGACTGTCTACTTCCCGCGGACGGGCGCCCTTTGACCAACGAACGACTTTTGCTGTAACATTACTGCAATTCAAACGTTGTCTCCCTTACTATATCGATACAAACGTAGTTACAGCCTATAGGCAACTGTATTTCCCGTTCAAAAGCTAATAGTATATCGTACCACCGCCACCGTGATCTGCAAAAAATTAAACTACCCTGAATCATTTTATATTTTTCTTATGGTGCGCAGCACTGCAATCGCTCGGGCCCCTGCGCTGCTCAGGAACGCCCAGACTGGAGCCGCGCTCTCGGCAGACAGCCCGTCCGTCACCCAGTCACCTACGACGACGACGCGGAACGTCCAGTCATCTGAGCCAATGCCGCCGACGCTGTTGATCCGTGTCGCGCGACAAGTTGGCAAGCAGCGTGACGCAAGCGACACAAGGGACTCGTTGGAGCGTGGCTCTTCCGAAGAGAAGCCGCCGCCTCGAAGAACAACACGACCCAGAGGACCGGTCTGCTGTTTGCCCACACCGCAGAGCGAATACCGCAGTCGCCTGCGAATACACTCTAGGAAATTGAGCGCGTCTACCTCGCCACTGAGCACTTGAGAAGGCCAATCGCTTCAATCTACAGAGGGAACTCGGCTAATGGCGGGACGGAACACATGTTAAAAAAAAAAGTTATGAGCTATGACACTGCACACGGTTTACGTGCTTACATCATGCCCAATTTCGCAATGCAAAATCGTTTTTTTAAGTATTTTTTGCATCGTTATTTGTCGAGCTCCGCCCGCAGGTTGCAGCGATTGTCGCTCCCAGTGCTCTGAGGGAAAGTGAACGCGGTGAATTTTTTAGGGTGTAGTCTAAACGCGGCTATATTTGAGACCATGCATTTACATTCTCGCGGAACACGTCGCGCCATTTAATTCTCTAAACCTACTTCTCTAAAGACGCCACCAAATGACAAAGTGGAAATGTACGTTTTCAGGAACAAACGAGATTTTTTTTTCGTCGAGACATTTTAGGCTTGTTCAGACATACAGCGGAGCGCTATAAGCACAGCGCTGACCTAAAGCTTCACGCTGACCTCGCGTTAAGCGCGTTCTGGCGGGAGCGTTCACCAGCTTTGTATGCACCGTCAAAATTGTTTCTCATGGCAGACGATAAGTAGCTGACGACAAGTGAGCAGCGCTACATCAGCGCTTCACTGCATGTGTGAACCGGCCTTCATAATGACGTCTCGGATTGACCATGTGCCACTCCGAGGAACGAATCGTGTAGCAACAAGCGTGAACACAATAGGCCACGCCGTTCGTTTCTTAAGTTTGCCGTTGCCTACTGTAAACGACAAAATTTTCCGAGTTAATTTTCGCGAATTTCGCGATCCTGCATACGCGAAAAATACGTCCCGTGAGACAATTAGCGAATAATATGTGAACGCTACGGAAGTTACCCGATTCGCGAAAATCAGGACTCCGCGAATAATGTCAAGTGTCAGCTATAGCTCGATGCGAAATTTACCGCGCAAATTAAGTCGTTTACAGCGTATATGCCTATAGCGGAGTATTCAAACTGGCGGTCATATCTGTGTGACGAATGCTGAGCGTTGCTCGACATCGAGCTGTCAGGTTCTTCCGAAACGTGCATTCCGTACCGTCAGAGTGCCCGTCTTAGCGCTATTGATGTGACCTCGTTCTGAGATGCGCTCTAAACAGCACCACAAGCATGGCGTCCATTGAATACTTCCTATAGCTTCGACACTGTAAAGAGAGCCGATGGTTCCTGGGGTCCCCGCGCCACTGCGGGCACAAAGCTGACGAGGTCGAAACCGCGGATGATTTTCGTATCCTCCGCGTTTTTGCATCGCGTGCTTTACGTTTCTCTCAAATAGACTGATCTAGGGGCCTTTCATGACGCCCAGCGAGTTTCTACGTGGAAACATGTGTTTATTTTTACTAATTAAACATTTAATTAGTAAACTTTAGTTAATTATTTCAATTATATCGCTAATTTGTGTGTTCTTTTGGCGGTCCCTGACGTCCGCCGTGGCTGGCAATCTGTTCTTGAAAAGAGATTTTTTTTCTCAACCACCCACGGTAGAATATTTTATGCCTTCGCTGAAACAACCGGTATATGATGGAGTAGCTTTGTGTATATGGATATACCATACGATACAGCCAGCGCAAATACGGCATTGGAGGTTGTTGCCTTTTTTTTTCATTTTACTTTAAAAGGCTATTAGCGGGCCCAAAACTTTCCCGCATAGGTTAATGCCCCAAAGGAGAAATTCCCACCACGCTAGTAGCTTTGCTGACAACCTTTTAACTATAAAAAAATCATGAAAAAAAATACTTTTTTGTTGTTTGCGTTAGCAGTATCGCGTAGTGTACATGTACTTCTCTTTTCGTTCTGTGTTCCTCGCTGTTTTTCTTTACTTTGATGTTTTCATTGCTCTGTCCCTGAAATGTATCTGCAATCTCGAGTAATTCGGAAGCCTCTTGAGGAAAGGTGGCCCAACATCGCGTAAACTTCCTGAAAAGTGGCTCCAGGGGCGTCTCGCGAAGGAACCAGACGAGGGACGCACTCTGCAGGTTTGCTGCCGGGGGCACTTCCTGAAAGTGTGCACGGCGATCGGATACGAAGCCTAGATCAAGAGCATTTGATAGCCGGGCAAACGGGTGCGGGAACGGGGCTTTCTTTCACGGGTCGCCGTATAGAAGTGTACGGTGCCTGGCCAACGCCTCCTTAACTCGGGTGTTAAGCGTCCTACCCTGCCCATACATCGAAACTGGTCCCGATGCGGCAATAAGTGACGTCGGTCACAGAAGTCGCCGTGTCATGTCGTCGGATGTCTTGACGACCTTGGCGGTTGGTGCTAGAAGTCACCGGCAAAGAAAGTAAGAGCAAATGCGAGTGTCGTAGCAGAGTTGCAACTCCAGGCTGCTTAGGCTGTCTGTGGACTGTCAAGCTACGAGAGAGCTACCTGCAGCATGAAGAACAGGCGTCTGCCACATCCAGCACCGCTGCGGGGACACCGCCAGGATCGCCACTGGCGACAGCGTGACGCTTTTATGACGTCACAAGGTGGAAATCGAGGAACCAAAGGCGGTAAACACACTCGTCGGAGACGCCTTCCAGGAACCATAGAAACAGAGACGAATGGGGAGTGGCCGCTCTTCGTGAAGCGTTCTGACAAACGGGAGTGATGTTTTCGTATTTTATTTTTACCCTAATGTATTTCTAAGTTTGAAAAAAAAAAAGTGATAAGAATGTTTCTTGTGTCGATATCTCAGGAAAGACTAGCTTTCCCTCGTATACTTTTATTTTAATATTATATGGATGGAAAGTCGGTAACCCCTGAAGTATGGCGTCTTAATTTGCTGTGGACGGCTGGGATCCTTAAAGTACGTCACGTGATTATCCATTGCAGTTCTAATCACTAACGCAGTAGTGACTTCCATTATAATCCCTGCTACAATAAGAAACTTTCTTATGTTCTAAACCAGGGGTCTACGAACCCCGGCCAGCGGGCCATATCCGGCCCGCGGAAGTCTTTCGACCGGCCCGCGGCTGGCCGTACTCCTTCCAAAGAAGCCTGGCCCGCGGCCCGCTTTCAGCAGACCCGCTGCTACCGGCGCAAAAGGATGTGCGCTTAAAAAACGGCGCCGCGATGCGCTCCAAATGCGCAAAAGAAGATACCAGGAGGAACGAGAGAAGCTGCATCGTAACGCGGTTTTCTCGCCATGACTGAACATAGTCATCACCAGTATCACCAGTATTTGTCCCCGTATTCATGTGTGTCTATCTATATACATATGTCCATGTACGCTAACGCTTTGATCCCACTTTGCGCGGTCCGCAAAAAACGGTTTCTTAACGTATCGCGCTAAGATTTACTACAGAGGTGCGGCTAGGTGGTGCTCTCGAAGCAGGTTTGTGATGCGTCATGGCCTCTGAGAAATTACGTTACGCTACAAAAAGTGCAGTATTTCTCTTTTTTGCTTTTTTTTTAGTAACGTCTACATTTTGTACTTTCATTTTTAACTTTCAGCCAACTGTAGAAAACAAAACTTTAGAACACACGTTTAAAAAAGAAAAAAGATATTGACCTAATTGGTATTTTGTGTTGCTCTCCTAAGCCGATAACATTTCCTTACAGCGCCTTTTAATGGTTCTAAAAAGCTATTCCTTTCGTGTCAACGTTTTTTACGCGTTCGACTAAATTAGGACCAAACAAAACAAAGATGTAAAAAGGCCCGTGCGTCTACTTTCTCCTGCAGCACCGGCATCAACGAAAGCCAATGTTCTGATGTTACACGAGGAGCGAACGTCACCGCCGGGCGAAATTCGTCGCTTGTTCGGGGCATATTCGCACTCCACGGAGCCGAGCCTTTAAGGCCTGCGGGTTCCACTAGGCCAACAAAAACCACCACTGCTCACCAACATAACAAAGTCTTCTTCTTTTTCTTCTTTTTTCCTTTTCGGCTGGTTGAACATGTTTTAGTCGTACCGTTTGCTCACTAACATATTTCTTTTTTGGCCCATTGGACCGAAAGCAGAAACATTGCTAACAAGGTATAATAGACGCGCATGCTAGCAAGTTTTGTTGCGAGTTCACCAAGTATGACGATCCATATCAACCCACGCAGAGAAATAAACCTACCACGTCAAGCACCTCTTCGCCATAATCTTATCTCAAAGTGAATTGATAAAGCGGGTACGCTGGCCTAGAATAATTTATTTCCCAATGTTTACACCACCTGCCGCTTTCCTCCCTTCTTTACACCACTGTTGAGATTTTATCATGCCACAGTGTCGTAGGCTAAGCACTGTGACCAACTTCCCTTCCACATTGAGCTCGCAGTCAGTTATCTGACTACGATAACGCGAGGAAAAGTTAATAGTCTGGATTTACGACGCTAGAGCCAATGACGGCTTAATAATCATAGGGGGGTTTATCATTTTCACACTCCTTGCGTTGTAGATGGCAACGCCGAATGTGATGATTGTCTTAGCTATGGGTCCTAAGCGACCAAAGGAAGAACACGCTTTTTGATAGCTTTCAGCGAACTGCGCGGTGGAGCTGACTCGATGAATGTGAAATAACCCCCGCCGGGACGTACTGTACGCACTCAAGAAACGTCTGCGAGCTCTCGTTTCTGCAGAGGTGCACAGCCAATCACGGCGGACAATAGGAGGATCTCGGCGAATGGTGAAACTCATAATAAGACGTTTGGAGAACGGGATGTACGCAGCAGAGGAATGCAGTGCCTATTATATTCACGCTTATGGCTTCGTGATTCGTGTATACATATAGGTTACAAGGAGCGCTGCGACCAGGGCGGAGAATAAAAATCAATATGATTAAATCGTGTTTCAAATCGTTATCTAAATGGTGATTTAACTCAGACAAGCGCTTTTACTATGACGATTTAAATCAAGTCCTTTCCCGCAGGAATGATACCAAAGATATATTCTTGTTTAAATTTATGGTGCGTCTCTCATTTGATTCTTTCAATGTGCATTTTCTTTTCTATTTAAGTGGAAGAATCATCGACCGAGAAAGATTTACATAAAGTTGAACACGACCAAAAGAAGTGCTCTTCCGAGCGAATCGGAGCGTTGAGCTTTCTTTCTACCTTCCACTTTATTCTACAGCTACGTAAAGACCGTTTTAAACAAAATTAGAATACAAAAAAGACACGAAAACTAGAAAAGGATGTTCTATCACAATCAAGTCAGAACTCGAAGTCAAGCTGTTTATGCTCTAGTGGGGGATTTACAGAAACGAAAAGTTGTGAATTAAACTGTACTTTACATTTAAAATATTTCTTTCTTCTGCATCTCTATCAGTGATCAATCAAATCAACCAGTCAATCTGCCATGTTGAAAAATACATCCAGTTATAAAAGAATCACAACTTTGTAGCTACAGTGACCTAAATCAAATTAATCAAATTTAAATAAAAAAATTTAATTAATTTCTTTTTTCTTATTTGCTGTAACAGTGGATTGTTTGTTCTCTAAATCATCTCATTCTACCAAAAGTTCTTCGAGACGCAAATTGCAACATCGTCACCTTGCGTGACTTTTACGGGTGGGGTCTGTATCGTCACACCTATACACTCGTTTTCACCTCAAAAACGGTAGTAAAATGTCCGGCTCATCGCGGAACGTTACTATATTTGCCCCTTCATGCGATGAATGAAGATATATGTAGGTGCAACTTAGATCAGCTTTATGTTATTCGATCAAGATGTACACGTTCCAAACGCTAAAAGCATCGTTTCTTCCTTCAACAACAAAATTCTTGTAAGCAGCACTTTGCGCAACGCATCAATAATGCGCACCAACTTTTCTTCTTTTTTTTTTAGTGTGATAACGAGTATAGAGTTATCAACCAAGCTATGCTTCCGAGTAACGCCCCTTCAGCCATCTCGGTGCTAAAAATCAGGGTTGCCAGTTATGGGACGTTTCATCTGAAATCAGAGGAAACGGTTTTTCGTCCTCCAGTAATCTTAAGACAGACCGGGACAGAGCGAAACGACGTCGTCTGGGCTTCCTGACACTGTATACAAAACCTCAGGGAGTCATTTCATTTTTTTATCCTGGACGGCGTTTAGTCGCCGCGTCATGTGCGTCATCGGCCGAGGCCCCGAACTCACCGAGGTTCTCCTGGTAGTGGTATCCGAGGACGGCCAGGGCCACCGCCATGGCCAGGAACATGACCATGGACACCGTGGTGACGCCGCACAGCGTCCGCTCCATCCGCGTGCGCCGGTTCCACCATGGCGGATTCCTGCGCAGGCCATCGACACAGACCGAGACTCGGTTGAGCGTCTTTAACGCACAATGTGTTTTATCTGCCGAAGTCTGTGAGAAAACCAACACGAAGGACCGTCACGAAGGACCGTGACATAACGTGACGTCATGCCACGTAGAACCGTGACGTCACGTGACAACGAGTCACCATGTGATATCTTTGACGTCAGGCGACATCGCGGCGTCAACTGACGTCATAAGGTCACTATGACTCTATGACCTTATGTGGGACCGTGACGTTGTGTGACGCCATGACCTTATGTAACGTCAGTCACGTGACCTTATGAGATAACGTGACATCACACGCGCACGCACCCACAGACACAGATAACATGTGCTCTGCTCATACACAGCACTTCTCAGTCTTTGTCAAGATAAGAGAGCTTGTGTTTTTTTGTTCTTTCACCTAATACGAACTAAGAAATTTACTTCCACCTGAAATAGAGTGAAACTCGTGCTTTCTGACTGCTAGCCCTTGGCTAGCTCAGTTGGTAGCTCCCTCCGCTGGTCTTGAAGAGGTCTCGGGATCGGTTCCCGTACCAGGCGGAATTTTTCGGCTACACTCTAAAAAAAGCCCGTAAGTCTACTTTCCCGCACAACACTCGGAAAGCCGATCGCCGCAACTTACGGAGGCAGCTCAGCGAATGACAATGTCGAAATATATGTTTAGACCAAAAACGCAGTCTGATCATATGTTTCGGCATCGTAATTCGCTGGGCTGCCTCCGTAAGTATCGGCGATTGGCTCCCTCAAGTGTTGTGCGGCACAGACGCACGGCTTTTTTTTTTTTCTTTAGAGTGAATTATTGGTCATTTGTACTAGAGGGTGAGAGTTGCACTTCATCTCGGGTGAAAGTCAATTTCATACGTAAATCTACTCCATCTTGGGGCTTCCCGTAAGTTATTTCATCCAATATAACACGAGCGCCGCAGTGTTTGAGGCAGAAGATGCGTAGAAGAAAAAGTATTTAATTTTTTAGGCCAAGGTTTGCATGGTATACACTGGACCGTATGCAGAAACACTGGCGCGCTGTAGTCGCTGACAGAACTAGAACGGCAGGGAGGTCTTTCGGTTGTCCCGCCTCCAGCGTGAACTTCCTACCTCCGATAACACATGAGCGCCACGTGGGCTTCGAGCGTGCACAAGCAGCAAAAGCAGGGCAGGGGCAAGAGTAAATTCCGGAGGCC
Organism: Ixodes ricinus; assembly: GCA_037355805.1. NCBI lineage: Eukaryota > Metazoa > Arthropoda > Arachnida > Ixodida > Ixodidae > Ixodes > Ixodes ricinus. The sequence continues at coordinate 12,687 of JAZHYW010052941.1, forward strand.
GCGCATCTAGAAGAGACACCCTGCCGTCTCATCCACTTGGTGACTTTAGTACGCAAAGCCAAGAGTAACAAAGATTTAAAAAGATATGAGAAAATTGTTACGAAGAGTCATCGTTGGTTAAGGTTGATCTCCAGAATCGCCCTCTGCCGGGAAGACAACCGGCTCCCAGTATCATTCTCTCCCTTACTTCTTGCACTATCCTATCCTCCTCTCCCCAGAGGAGCGTATCTCTGAGCTACCTCCGCAGAAAGGAGGAATTGAGGGAGAATTTTCTCCTAACTCGCAGCTAAAGCAACGCAGGGTTGAATGTCGCCCAGGGTGAGCCTGTAGAGCTGCTAGTCTCACCTGTGAATGTTATAGTCTAGTGACAGGTACAGAAACTTTCAGGGGGGAGCTCCTCCATCCTCTTTCCACTTTAGCAGAGCAAACGCTGCAGGGAGGAGCTACATATAAGCACGCCTATTTGATATTTGTTCAGGTGTGCGATTTATTTAGACAATTATTTCTGTACTAATTCATGGTGCTGTTTATTTAGCTAGTATTTTGTTGTACCACACTAGAAATTAATAGCGGTGCTTCGCATCAGTCTTAATTTTTTTCCGACAGTCTCTTTATTTGCAGAAGCTATCAGAGTTTGAGGTGCTTTCAAAGAAACGAAAGACGGAGACTACAACCCCACTTCCTCGGCACGGCCTTACTGAAACAGATGAATGTCAACAGTATGCATCAAGTTCCCGTTTCTCGAGAACGGTTCGACAATCTCGTGGGGATGTCTGTGGTTGAGAAGCTACAGTCATATACTAACAGTGAAACATAAAGCAACAATAAACCAACGATAATTAGCAACAATTTTTTCACTGACTCCCAGCATGGTTTTCGGCGTAATCGCTCTACCACCACCCAGCTCGTTTGTACCGTGCATGACTTAGCAAGCATTCTTAACGAAAAAGGCAAGCTGACGCGTTTTTATCGACTTCTCGAAAGCCTTTGACACTGTTCCCCATGATGCTCTACTTTTTAAGTTAAGAAAAGCTGGTATTAATGAAGACTTGGTGCAGTGGATAAAGTGTTATTTGTACAACCGGAAGCAATATGTTGAAATCAATGGTTCCCGTTCTCCCTCCCTTGACGTTTTTTCCGGTGTCCCCCAGGGATCAGTCGTAGGCCCGTTATTATTTCTTGTCTATATAAATGACATTGTGAACGATATCAATGAAAAAATCCAGATCAGGCTTTTTGCTGACGATTGTGTCTTGTATACGAAAGTGGAGAGTGTCGAGGACCAGATTATGCTCAACAACGCCCTGGGTTCGGTGTCTGAATGGTGCAAGAAATGGCAGATGAAACTTAATCTAAAAAAAACGGTAGCGATCACATTCACTAAGAAAAAAAGCCCTCTAAGTTTTGAGTACCTTTTTGATAGCTCCCCCGTTACCAAGGTCGACTCCGTGAAATATCTGGGAGTAACGCTCACTCCTGGCCTTAGCTGGAGCTTGCATGTAGATAATATATGCTCAGCTGCCTTCCGAAAACTCTGTTTCATTAGAAGGAAACTAAAGCTGGCACCAACATCCACTAGACTAACCGCCTATAAGACCCTAATAAGGCCAATGTTGGAGTACGCCACTGTAGTGTGGGATCCTTATACCAAAGTTGATTCTTCTAAAATAGAACGTATACAAAACCAGAGTCTACGATTTGTGTACGGCAGGTACAAAAGGACGGATTCTATCACTGAGATGTTGTCATTGTCAAACATGGAACCTTTGTGCGCCCGACGTAAGTTAGCTAGGTTAAAACTTTTGTACTCTATTGCGAACAGGCAAACCGGTATCGATCCTACCATGTATTTGCTCCCTCCCTTCAAGCACTCCAGTAGAATAAACAATTCGCACCACATTCGACCCTTTAGATCGTCATCCAATGTGCTCAAGTTTTCTTTCTTTTCCAGAACTGTAGATGAATGGAATCTTTTACCTGACGAGATTGTTGCATGTACGACCGTAGAACAATTTGTTGATGCATGTTCTTCGCATTTCTAACGCGCTCGCATGGTTTTTTGTTATATTTCAGTAATGTTGTAGTCATGATTTTAAGATACAACCTATCACTAGCGTTCTTATCTTATTTTTTTACGTGCTCTGTTGCGCTTATTGCAAGACTGTATCAGTGGCTTCATTGTTATGTTATCTATACACCCTTTGAACTTGTGTATTTTTTTTTCTCTTTTCTGTGACCTCCAGTGTACCACATTTGTTGGTTTACTCTGTTTAGTTATGTCTTTTTCTTGTTGTCCCACCCTGCTTGGGCCTGAAATGGCCTGCAGTATAAATAAATAAATAAAAAAATAAAAGTAACGTTCGTTAGTCATGGCGAGTAACGACAGCGGTATTTCGTTACATTTGCAAAATGGTAACGGAGCTCTGTAACGCGTTAGCTTTTTTCCAAGCCAAAGAGTAACGCTATTTCGTTACTTACTTTCGGTAACGGGCACAACACTGCCCACGCGGGACAAAGTCATGGGCCAGCGTCCGCTGAGACCTGGGAAGCTCACCAAGGGACGCGCGCTCTTTTTTCAACGACCAGCAAAGACCGAATCCCCACAAGTGCAAGAGCGCCTCGTAATTGCTGCTGTCGCCGGCTCTGCTTTCAGGGGGTGTCGTTTTCCAGCGGGGTCTCGGGCTGTCTTCGTATGCTTCTTGATCCCGGTTCGACGCTCCTCGCGGGGTTCCGGAAGACCAAGAATTGTGCTGAGGACAACCCATTCCACGGTTCTTTGCTCTCTGGTGAACAATGGTAAATTCTGGGTTCGCCTACGTATGCACGTTCAGAGGGAGTGAAACGCCCGACGGCAGGCAGTCACCGAATCCAGAATACGCGAGGCAACGATGCAAACTAGATTTACGAGAATTTACGAGTTTGAGCACCTTGACGATAGCCAGTTTAGTGAAATATCGTAGAATGATTTCTTCAACAAGTCGTGTTCTCTGGATTACTTCGAGTAAATATACACTCCGAAGTGATAAACAGGAGAAAAAAACTAGCTTGTTCCCCATTCTTAAAAAAGTCAAAATACCTGGTTCGCTCGAATTCGTATACCGTTGACAACACTTTTCAGCGGTGGCAGCGTTTGTGCATTTTACGCGTAAAACGGTGGGACTTGGCACGGGCCTGTGAGTCTGAGCATAGCGTAAGCTATCCGCGACTCCAGAAAACCGGACGGCACCTAGAGGGAAAACCGTGAAAATATAGCCGAGACAGGTCGTCGTGCAACCCTTCTCGACTCTGGCGGAACTGGCGAACGGAGTTGATTTAAAGAAATCCGAAGATTTTTGCATTTGTTCTTCAGTGTTTATTAACGTGGTGCAACTGCAGTAGATTGCTTCTTTTCATCACCTCCCTTTCCAAAGACGTCGTAGTGATTAAAACCCTGTTTGCGACAACATATAATTGCAGGCTTCAAATTTCCTGGATAAGTGCAGGAAAACAAGTTTTGAAGGCTTGTCCGTCTCCAATCAGTTTCAAGATGAAAACTATACATGGTAGCTAATAACTGATGTGTATATAACCTTCTAAAGCAGTGGAGTGGCGGTGGTAGCCTCTTTAGTTGAACTTTAAACCTTTTCACGGGTGGAAACACGGGTGTACCAGACCAGTCAGGATGGGTTCGATGGCTGCTTTTCCTGAATTTGGTTGTGACCGGTCAGCTGGGAACTCGAACTACCCAGGCCGATCGACGCGTTTGCTATTTCCTTTGATGGCTTCTCTCATTAAAAAAGGCCTTCGACAACCCCGAAACAGTTGGGCCAATTTCTTGAATACGTCATTTTGAAAAAAGACCTTCCGAGCGGCCCTTTTCCGCTACAGACAAGTGAGGAGACGTTTCTGCTGTCAAAAGGCATAGGGCGTGGTCTCGCAAAGTTGGAAGTCGTTAACCGCGCCACGATCACTCGTGCATCCAATATTTACACAATGCCTGCGTCGCAGCAGTAATGCGCCTTCATTTTTTAGGGTTGCCGTGTCACGAGGGGTCATTTGCCCGTGATTCTTTTCATCAACGCCCTTCAGAGTTCAGAGTCAATTGTTCGATTCAGTGATGGTCTGTGTGAATCCCCGGCGTTGAGATTGGAGTCTCATCACCCTCCGTTTATCGGCTTCTTTTTATGCCGGCTAGAACCATTCTACCGCGTTGAAATAGAAGTTCACTTCCGGTCAAATACGTTTATTCCGCAGTACACTTAATGACTACGTAACTATGCTCAAAGCTTAAGCGATAATAAAATACTAATATCGCTTAGGTTAAATAATAGCATCATAACAAGAACATATTTGTCAAACTTACTCCGCGATATTCACTAAAATCGAAATTAAAATGCTATTATCGGTTGCTTAATGATACGCAGGCGGGATAACTGCTGCTGAAGATGCGAAGATGTTCTGGTTTCATTTTTGTCAATTTCGCGCAGCCTGTGCTCTTTGTAGTCGACGGTTGGAGCTGTTTCTTGGATGTGGACGCGAACGCCGTTCAATTTCGCGAGCAAATAAATCGTGCGGTCGAGGTTTACACAACTTAGTTAAACTTCACGCCCAGTGTCACAATAGAGTCGCTATCATCGTCGCCGATAACTGATTAAAGCTGATTAGAGCTGATCAACGCCGCTGCCGAGCCCGTAGTTCCGGTTACGACTAAACTTCGCTAAATCAAAACATTGATCCGAAAATAAGACAGTACCGGAAAAAGAAAACTATGCTCTCTCGTTCAGGTGCGCCGACTGCACTTCGCCGTCGCAGTTGATATATCTAGAAAACAAGGCGTAAATTCAAGAACATCCGCTAAATTGAATGCAGCTCCCGTTCAGCCAACCCGACCGGATCGAGCGACGACGAGACCTGTCTCCAACCTCAATGTTTGTAAGGAGGTGGCGCCCCCTACAGATCGCTCGAGTCGCGAAAGCGGCACGCAATTGAAGGAAAGGAGGAGATGGGGCGCGGTGAAGGCGAATAATCACGTGTGCGACAAAGCTCCGCCTTCGTAGCTGCTCCTCGGTCCGGAGCAGACGACATCTCGACCGTTTGTTGGGACGCGTCTGGTACTCGTTAATGGACAACAGCAATGTATACTGAATTGAGGAATTTCCCCTTCTCTTTTTCTCAAAAGCTAAGTCCTCGTTTATCAAAATCCGATTAATTTCCGAAAACCATAGAAACGGCACGACAGCCACTGCTACAATTAGCAGACGGTGCCCGGCGGTCGGCACCCGAACACCAGACCCGACGCACACTGATTTCTATGCGTGAAGAGTAGACAACGTTTCCGCGGAAATCCCGCGAAATCTTCGCTTTTGTAAAATGCTGTTCCAGGGTCACCGCATAAGTGGCGCTAGCGTGACAGCGTGTTTTCTTGTCTTAAGAAATTTTTAGAGGTTTCAGCAGGTCTTGTCTCTCTCGGTCGTACTCGGTTGCAAGTCTGTAAACGGGCCTTTAAGATTGGCGCTACTAGTTGATGAGGGACGCCAGAGAACACATCGCGAAACAAGAAGCGCCAACGTAATAAGTACACCCTGCGTTTATAAACAGTCAGCGACTGTACACCTTTCGAAAAACGCTCCTAGGCAGCCACCATCTTGCTGATGATGATGCGACTTTTGCACCACCTATCAGCCAGAAATGTTCTGCCATTCTCTTGGGCTGTTCAAACGTACTCTGCGCGATCCTCCGCACATGTTTTGCGGTTTTTGGATTATAATATTTCGCTGCCTCTCTTTAAAGTTTCCACTTCGTTTTCCTTTTCCATGCTGCGTGCACTCTTTCTCTTATCTTTCTTTGTGATAACTAGGGAAGCGCCTGTTATTCAAGTGTTTTTGCTCGACATTCACGAGAAGCAAAGGAAGAGAAGAACTCCGAACGGCCCTCGACGCAATTTTGCGAACAATGACAACTTTTTCTCCCCACTCCTGAGATAATCTCAGTAGAGTCTTTCTCAGTCTTCTCACCAAAAATAGTTGTTCGGGTTTTGGTGGGGAACGAATCAATTGCGTCGGTTCTTTTGCCCTGGTGTTGATGCTGGGAAAAAAGGCAGCCTCCCTAAAAACATGCCCCAAAACGAGGTCCTCTTGGGATTCCGTCTAATCGTCGAGAAGTGACTGTCATGGACACTGTTGGTCTGTGTTATTTCAGATATTTTTGTTTGTTTTTTAACCTTTTCGGATAACGTTGCATTCGTATGATACGTACAGCATATTCTGTGGGTTTACTCAGTTTAACTTTTGCAAAAATACTGCTGATAACGTGCTTGATTTATGCTTATCAAATGCACCCATAGAGTATCTTGTTCCGGCTGTTATACCCTTGGTGCCTGTCGATGCATATCATCCTCCCTTTGTAGTTCAGTTTTGTTTGTCATGTAGGCCCCGTGCAAATCATCAGTTGTCGTCGTTTTGTTATCGAAATGGAGACTATTGCGGCTTCTACGATAGTCTTGTTCAGCATAATTGGTCTGATGTTTTATCAGATCAAAATGCTGATTCAGCCACTACAAAATTGACTACGGTAGTGTCTACTGCAATGAGCGTTTTTATTCCGAAACAGCAAGCACATAAATCTAAGTATCCTAGCTGGTTCTCTAGAGAGCTAAAACGCCCTATTTCGCAATAAGTCTCACTGTAATCGAATGTATAAGAAAACAGGACTAACCGCCTGGTACGATAAATTCAGTGTTTACCGTGCTCTGGTGAAAAAAGTCTATAAGAAGGATAAGCTATTGCACTCGTCGAATGTTGAAAAAAGTTTGACTAGAGAACCTCGGACGTTCTGGCGCTATGCTAAAAACCCACATGCGCGACAATGCACAAAACTTATGCTTACGTGAATCAACTGGCTATTTGTCCTCGCCAATTGACATAGCTAATCGTTTCTCTGATTACTTTAGTCACTGCTATTCTAGTTTGAGGACTGCCGGTGCATCAGACAACATTAACAACACAGACTTTTTATCTGCTTTTACTGTCGATGTCTCAGAAGTCCTTGAGGCGATAAAAAAATTAAAACCTAAGTTCTCGACGGGAATTGACGGTATACCCAATTTTATTATTAAGGCTTGTTCTGATATATTTGCTCCCCTTTTGGAACATATATTTAACCTATCTCTCATGAAGGGTACTTTCCCTAGTTTGTGGAAGTCTTCTATAGTTGTGCCCATATTCAAAGCTGGTGATCCGTCATTAGTTAGTAACTATCGTCCCGTTTCGTTATTGTGCGGTTTTGCGAAGGTTTTTGAAATGGTTATGCATAACCGGATCTCAAATTACCTCAGTCAAAAAATTAGTCCTTTTCAGCATGGTTTCTTAAAGGGAAAGTCCGTTGAAACAAATTTGTGTTCTTTTCTAGATTTCTCTGTGCCGGTAGTCACAAACAGAGGCCAAATTGATGCCGTATATTTTGACATGTCGAAGGCCTTTGACCGTGTAGATCATACTTTACTCCTCTGCAAACTTTCTTTTTATGGCTTGTGCCCAAAGCTTTGTGAATGGTTCAGGAGCTACTTGAGTTTACGCAGTAATACTGTTCGTGTTGGCAACTCTTTTTCGAAGTGTTTTACATCAACTTCTGGTGTACCCCAAGGTTCGAACCTGGGACCACTGTTGTTTATTTTGTTTGTAAACGATATAGTATCATGCGTTAATCACTCAAACGTCCTCCTTTTTGCTGACGACATAAAACTCTTTTTAAATGTTAAAGACCATACTGATTGTACTTTATTGCAAACTGATATTGGTGCAATTTCTGAGTGGTGTAGAAAAAATGCTTTGTCGCTAAATCCTGAAAAAACTAAAGTGATTTCTTTATATAGAAAGCGGGACGTTTTCTTTTACCCTTATGTGCTTGAGGGAAATGTGATAGATCGTGTATCTCTGGTAAGAGACCTTGGCGTCTATATTGATAGTACTCTATCATTCACTGCGCACGTTTCTAAGATTGTTGGATCAGCGATAAGAAAGTTGGGAATGATCACTCGTTTATCTAGTTCTTTCACTTCACCATTATCTGTAGTGCGTCTGTTCTGTAGCCTTGTACGCTCAGGACTTGAATTTGGTTCAATTAGTTGGAATTCACTATCTTTAACACAAGTTGAAATCATTGAGCGTGTGCAGAAGAAATTTATGCGAATTATTTATGACCGATACATTGGTCGGAAACTGTTTTTTAGTTACGATTTGTTGCTGTCATTATTTAACCTTGAAAGGCTATCAACGAGGAGGGCTGTTAGAGACATTCATTTTCTTCATAAGGTAGTGCATGGTACTGTTAATACTGAAAATTTACTTATGAATATAGACTTTCATGTGCCATTCAGAGCTAGTCGCCATTTTTTAACATTTTATCCTACTAGAATTTGTGAATCATCGCCATTGTGTCGGATGCAGTCTGCCTATAATATTATATGCGATTGTGACGTTGATATTTTTCTTGATTTTGTTAGTTTCAAGTCGGCCTTGAAAAAGTATATTTTATCCAACAAAGAGTTAGTGTAGGCTTGTATTGGCTCTGCAAACTTGTATTGTCCTTACAAATGTGTGTGTAAGTTTGTGCATGCTTGTATTTTAAATAGTATTGATGTAAACACGAAATGACAGTGCACCACACAAAAGGCTTTACAGCTGTTTGTGGGCACTAAAGAAAATAAAACAATATTATTATTATTATTATTATTATTATTATTATTATTATTATTATTATTATTATTATTATTATTATTATTATTATTATTGTTCGAATGTTGACACTCGCTGAAGGTCATGTCTGAGTCTTGTCATATACATCGGTGATCACATTATTTGTGCACGGGGGAATATGCATGTCTTTCGGCTATATTGCTGTAAATTATTTTCGACAACTAAGCATTTTATCGACTGGCATGGCTGAGCGGGTGGCGCCGTCAAATCTCACAGTAAAATAAAACAAACATTCCAGTCGCATTCGTTTTCATGACGACTTTCTGGGACATTCCGTGAAATAAAAAGCTTTCAATAAGATTCCAAAATTCAAATTGATTTGCGTTCTTGATACCCAGGGGATTACAGTCATCTGGGAATATTACAATCTTTTGTCAAGAAAAGCACAAATATAATTTTGTGAATGTGGCACATCAGGGTTCATATCACATGAGCGAATGATGTTTTAGCGAACAGCGACATTCGAGCGCGGAAGCCCGTGTAAAGCCTCGCACCCCCCCCCCGCACCCCTCCCCCGTGCGCTTGCGCCGCTTCGCGGTGGCAGTTCGCGGCGACTCATTACAAAAATGTTCACCGATTTGGCCCACCCGCAAACGCCGCTTCGCTGCGGCCGACTGTTCGCTAATGTATCATTCGGTGAATCGTTGGCATTCACTAAAACGTCATTCGATGAAGTGAGTGCCTCCCAGGATTCAATGCAAAAACATTTGTACAGCCGTGTAATAAAAACTATACGCGTCCAATCGTTTAATTACTACTTAGTGATATTTTCTGACTGTCATTTAAAATATACCCGGGAACATTGTGATGTTCGTTGTTGTTCAGTTGTTATTCTCAATTTAATGCACGCGCCGAGGCGTTGATGGCCAAGCAAGTTAAGTGACCGAAGTGATCCCTGGTTGCTGTGAGGTTTCAATTGTCTGTACGATTGTGTCAAAGTGAACCCTATTGAGGTCTTTGCGGTTTATGGGAAGTTTGGCGACATCGAGGATGTATATAAGGAGGGCACGGAATAAAAAGTCTTTAGCTGCGTTTGAGACAGTGTCTGAGTCCTCTTTTCTCGTCCTCGAAGTTTTCCTTGCATACCTCAGTCTCAGGTTCCACTATGTATGATCTACACCAGCTCGCCTGCACTTTGACCATCTTTAAGTTAAGTATGGTCGCCAAGCTACTCAACCAAGATAGCCGCTGTTTGCTTTTGGTTTCAAATGTAATACAATGCTTTGTAGATATCTCCAGGAAAATACATACACCATGAAAATAAAAAAATAGTGGGAAAAGGCGAAAATTAAGCCGCCAGCAGTGTCTGCAATTGCACCTAAGTAGCCTGCGCCTATCGAAATCAGCAGTCTGCTTGGTTAGGTTTAGAAGGGAACAACGGTGAGAGACTAGCATCAAACCCAGCGAATGGACTCAGGAAAGGTTCTCTCGTCCCTGTGGCCGAGTATTTCTTGGGAAGGTACACAATTATCGGATTACGTCCAGTGTGTCTCTCGTTACAACAAACCTGCGAATTCCGCAGCTGATGACACAACTGCTCTTATCGTGACAACGATGGCAACGTTTACTACACCATACATACATTTATGGAGCGTACAGGAACGAACGAATAACGTTTCTCTCTGCTTCTGTTCTTTCCCTAAACCAGCTCATTTTCTACCCCGTATGCACGGCTCCCACTAATGAACTGCTTGGGATACCTGCCCAAAGCTCACTGCGGCAATTCATCCATCCAAAACGCGTTCTGAGGCAATTTGGTTTGTCGGTCGCCGACCAGAGGAATACGTAGACCAGAGTACGTAAGCAATTAAAAACAGCCCGAAGATGGACGAGAGAACACAGACAGATTGTCTATTAGTCCTTCGTCTGTCTTCGCGTTGTTTTAATTTCACGAACCAAGTCGCCCAAGTTTCAACGATACGAAGACCACGCTCTTCCTGGCACGCTACCATGCACCGAAAGCAGCCAACTCCAACGAATCCTCGGCCGTGTTCGACTTCTACAGCCGGCGACCTCCTTGCTGCTGCAGACTGATACCGCCTTGCTATACGTGTCGCAACGGCAGCCTCGAGTGCTCACCGCGTCGACTCCGTGTCCTCATGGACGAGCAGATGGGACTCGTCTTCGGCTGGGCACCTGACCTCCTGCCTGCGGTCCATGGCAGGGCGTTGCCTCCGGCCTCCAGTTGCTGGAGGTGGAGATCCTCCCGGCGCGAGCGAACGATCGTCACCACCGCCCTTTCTTCATCTTCGTCTCTGACTGTACTTCGGCTTCCTTTTCTTCGTTTTAGTTTTCCCCCTTAGACGAGTTGTCGTCGGCGCGCTCGTCAAAACAAACGCCGTCCTCTAAACTCATTTGGTGTCCCTCGCAGAGCACTACATGGGTCTACTGTTTAAGGTCCGGCACGGCCCGGACCCACAGACTAGTATTACCAGGCCCGAGCTTGGCCCGGTGGGTTGCCTACCTGATCAGTCCCGGCCCGAGCGCGGCCCTTCGCCCGTCGAGAAACCGAAGCGTGTTTTATCTCCTAAATCCGAAGTCGCCTTAGGAAAGTGTTGGTAAACTTGATCCGCACAGAAAAACGTCCGCTCTTTCGTTCATCTGAACCAAAGCTGTTGAGAATATAAAAAAAATAGAAACAGCGCGAGCTCGCTGGCTTCCGCAGTGCTTTAGTTGCCCGTGGCTGCGCCGCCAGGTTCACACTTGTGTTAGCAAGGGCAGAAAGCTCGCGCTGAACGCGGAGCTTCTACACTTTAAAAAAGCCCGTGCGTATGCTTTACCGTACAACACTCAGAGAGCCAATCACCGCAACGTACGGAGGCAGCTCAGCGAATGACGATGCCGAAGAAGTTTAGACCAAAAAACGCAGTCTGAGTTTGACATTAAACAATGCAAGCGTGACGTTTTGCATTGCTTAATGTCACGCGCCAGATTACAGCCGTCATAGCCGACCTTCTTTTGTCTTACCGAGACAGCGAGCCCTGAAATGGATGTTGACGAGCCTCCACAAAGGCTAATGCTGGGGTGAAGGACACAGGAGATTCAAAGATGGCAACAACCTGGCCTGTTGTGGTAATAATGATGTGAAGTAAATGGAATCAGAGGAAACAAACACTGAACGCCGATTATGGCTTCGGCCATGCACAACTGCTGTAAAGCGTGTATACAAGAGCGAGCTCCGGGTTTTCAGCGTACCTGCAAAGCACGCGCGCTCGTGTAGTGTAAAGTCACTGGATCCTGGGAAAGTAACGCCAAGCTCCCCGTGTGGGCGCCATCTTGGTCCGTGAAATGAGCAATTTCTCCTTGACCCCCCCGTTCTTGGTGAGCCCATCTAGATTCTCTGGTGACGGGTAGCTTTATGGAGTCGTTTTTCTATACCAAGATTTTGCTAATCACACACCGGCGAAACAAGTGTTCACCTTCGTACCACCACCAAATGTTGTGTCGGTGCTTGGAGGCACTGAAAAATAAGTTTACTGTCTTGAAATATGCTACAAGAACAATATAATTGTAAGAGTTCCATGGAGATGGCCATGATTAATAAGTTGATCGCATACAAAGTGCCAAAGACTCTTATATTGGCGAGGAACGCTTCCAGTACGATGGTGCTCCTTGGTGATCTTGGCGCGACTGGTTTAGAATGCTTCGAAGATTTAAATGGACCAAGATGGCGATTCCCATGGCAACGTAGCGACACCCGAGAGACGAACGTGCACGTTGTGTCGGAGTGTGTGGTGACGCGCCCGTTCTGGCGGGTGGTTCGCGCTAGTTTCCGGGGGCTGGGTGTGGCACTGTACCTCCTACGCGGACGCTGTCCGTCGGGGCTCTTCGCGTGCCTTCTGCTCGCCGCGAGCGAGTACGTCCTGTGGCAAAACCGGTGCAGCGCCGTGGGACAGGGACGGAGGTTGCGCGCGCTCTGGCCGCTCTTGTTCAGGCTACGGCGGGAGCTCGTGTCGCACCTCGAGGCGCAACTGTTCCTTCTCGGAGAGCAGGAGTTCCTGCGGCGCTGGTCCTGCCGATACCTCCACGTGCACAACTCTCGCATCGAACTGCGATTTCAATACGTCGATCATATCTAGACCGCGTTAAGCGTAGAAAGAAAGAACGTCACGCGATGCGGCCCTCTCTTTGAGGCGTCACAGGGACGGGGCGTGCGAGCGCGGTACCGGATCGCGTCTCATTGCGCGAGTGATCGCGCGGACGGGCGCTTTGCCGGGCAGTGGGCGCGTGCCCGCGCCTTAGGCGCGGGGTTGGCTAACTTGGTTTGTGAATTGTAGAGCCTGTATATACTGTACATAACGCGTTTTCGGTTTTTGGTTTTGTTCTAGGCATGACACCACTGTTGTAAATAAAATTTTCTAACCAGACCGATTAGCCAATCGCCTTGCGAGGTTTGGGTCGTCTGTATGTTAGTATCCGTTTGTGTCCGGCTAGCAGGTAGGGAAGGCAATGGCGCTGCTTTCCCAGGATCCAGTGACTTTAGTGTAGTGCAAGCACTGTTCAGGGCCACATGCTCGCGCTTGTCGCGTCGGCTGTGTCTGGACTTATGGTGAAGCATAGCCTCCTACATACTGACAAAGCCTGGCAGATCGCCACGAAAAGCGGCCGCGAAATTAAAAAGGTAGAGCTGCAGACAACGAATGAGAGGAGAGCCACGTGACGGGCGCCCCTGTGCGACGAGACGCCGAAACACACTTCTCCCGAGCGATGGAATGCCTGCTCGTGGCCCTCGCGTTCCTCGCGCTACTGCTTCTTTTCTCGGCGGGTTTGAAAACCATGTTTTGGGAACTCGCCGCTGCAAAAGCTGTGCGCTGACCACAGGACCCCGAGAAATGCTCTGTGCTACCAGATCCTCGCTCCAAATCTGCGATCGTGAAATATATGGCTCCGTCGTCGAACTGCCAAGCTTGGTGAGCATAGAGGAGGCTATGGATGAAACGAAGTATATGTGCTTAGGCACGCGGGTTCTTTCACATTGATAATAATTGGAGTTGTGTGGACATTTATACAGCGTGTAGTTTGTCAGCCATTTCAAAAGTTGCGACGAGTCCCTCGCTGTAGATGAGCAATTTAGCCAGTGCAGTACAACCGCTAGCCTGGGGTCTTTAACGTGTATCCGCAGTAGTGATCACGACCATCACGCCAGTACGATGCTCATCAGATCGAAACGGGCAGGGTGGGGATTCAACTCGGGATCGATGGATTCTGCAGCGCGAGCCTTCGCTCCATGTGCACTGAATTGGACTATAGGGAGAATTGACTGGACGCCATACTTGAGGTGCTATTTAGAGCGCATGCTCAGGAACAGCTCACATTAATAGGTTGCTAAGACCGTTAATCTGATGGTTTGGTATGCATGTTTCAAAAGAACTGTGAAGCTCGCCATCAGCACGCGCTCAGCAGTCGCGCACACAGCTTTGGCCGCCAGTGAATACTCTCTATTGAGGTGAACAAAGATGAGGTAGTAGTTCATGTAGGACCTTCGTATGCTAGCATCAACGTTACTAGAACAACTCAGTTGAGAAACTTCCATAGAGCCTGCTTTGAAAAAGTGGCTTCGATCCGTACTCGAGAACAGAACTAATGGCGATCACAACACCACCATTTCTCCCGCAGCGGCCACTCCGGGAACTGCACGTTTGCACGTATCGATTCAGGTCGACCCACACAAGGGCCCGTGCCGCCATCTCGCAGTGCAGTTTCGCAGTAGCAATATAAATGAACGTTCAAGTTTTGACTAGCCGCTAAAGGGTGGCGCTGTTATCGTATTTAGTTTGGTCTCGGTGGACGCGAGCGTCCGGGTTTCAGGGTGAATTTCCCAACCGAGTGTTTTAGTAATGTTGGCTAGCATCGATGCAGGTATTTGGGCACCGCAGATGCATCACAGTGAAACGTCGGAGAGCTTTCGAAAGAAAGGAGGTAAGAAATTGTCCGCTATATCTTTTTATTTATTTATTTTTACCGGAAATCAGGCTTTTACTTTCTACACTCCTTATTTTCACCCAATAAACGATATGCGATCTAAAATCATTCATTCGAGCCCCAAACTCGTTTCGAGAGGTCCTTTAATTTCAGGTAGGTTACGTATTACGTTCCTGCTGGATGACATTCCTGGTGAACTCCTTTCTTACTTCATATTTGTTTCCTCCTCCAAGAAATATGCTCTTAGAAATGACTGGATGCGAGAGGTATCGTGCTCCAATGGTTACGAAGTCATTGTGGAAAGAGGCGTGCCATCCCTTTCACCCCTCTGCTTTTAGAAAAATTATTTAGCCATCACTCCTGTATAAGCACGAGACTTATTACAGTGAAAGATTCGGGAACCCGTTCGCTCGCGCACCTTAAGCGCTGATTAAAGTTGTGCACACGCCCTCCCTGCTCCTCTAAAATGTCACATAAAGTTGTGCCGACATATAGCTAACATGATAAGCGCCTTTTGCTTAACGATTTATGATTGGTGTTCGAAGCTCAACACACGCCGGCATTCCTATCATTCATGTGCATCCACAGTCTCGGAGAGCACTCTAAGGATCGCTGCAATGTAAAGAGGAAGCTGGGCGAATGAGGAGGCCTCAGACCTGAAAATAAAGCGTGAGATGTGACACTGTGTATGGTGTAGCCCGTGTGCACGTCAGGCTCAGTTCCACATCGCAGACATCAGTTCTATGTTTAGTAATATTTTTCGCCTCATAATTCGTCCATCTCCTCTTTGTAGAAAGCAGTGATTGGTTCTCTAATTCAGCTGAATAGTAGACGCATGGTCTATTTTAAGGGTGAGTGTGCCTCAGTTTTCAGTGATCACTTTAAAATAAATCCTCGGCAGTTTGAAACTTTAGCTCCATGTTCCAGGAAAAAACAAAACCGGCCGCCGGATAGTCAGAAAAACAAGCTTTCCATGTGAGGTTCGTCAATATAACGAGGAGCAGTAAAAATCAGTCATACGCGTTATGTTCTTATTTCGCAACTGTTCTTGTTCGCGTTCCGGCCATTCAAAAGCATGGCGCGATAAAGTCCCTCTCCTATGCTCACGTCCCCTTGGTAACGAAACGTCTGCTGAATAGACACTCACGTGTTCACGTCACGTGGCCACCTAGCCATAGTGGCCGCCAACCACGTGATCGTAGTACTCCTCATGTTTCGTTACAACGTTTCGCGGCGATCTAAAGTCTAGACTTAGAAACCAGCCCCTCACGAATGCATTTTTGTTCCAAAAAAAACAAATCCTTAGGTACGATGAGCGTTGCAAGATTTTCCGATGCCACGCGGACCAAGACACGACGCGTGCGCCGGTCCGCCTTGTGCCTTGAGCCAATTGCCAATTGCGCGCCTTGTTTACCCAGCCGCGTGCTTGGCAGGAAGCGCTCGTAATACGCCCGGCTACACCCCGTTTCACCTTACGATGGACCGCAGAGAACGCTACGAGCCATCGAATGCAATCCAATGCCGTGTGCGTGTCACGTGGTATTTGGGAGGTGCGCAGCGACAAGCGGAGCGCCTAGTCACGTGAAAGGTTCACAGCACTTGATTGGCTGGGATGACTCATAGCGTCCGCTGCTGTCTACCATCGAGTGAAACGGGGTACAATGTATACGTGCATCACTGCCTCTCGCTCCGATCAGCGTGCGTTGCGTCTGTGCAGCAGGATGAGGACCAGAGCCATCTTCACGGTGTGCGATTATCGTGCGCTAGCTACAGCCGAGCAGGTG
Organism: Ixodes ricinus; assembly: GCA_037355805.1. Lineage (NCBI taxonomy): Eukaryota > Metazoa > Arthropoda > Arachnida > Ixodida > Ixodidae > Ixodes > Ixodes ricinus. The sequence continues at coordinate 29,125 of JAZHYW010052941.1, forward strand.
TGCCTTTGTTAGTGGGAAGTGAAACAGAGAGAAACATTGGGGAGTTTTAGTAGAACGCTTCCGCCCTCCTCAATGGCCTCCGCAACCCGCTACAGGATCCGAAACTCGGCAGACAAGGCTCATGGTGCGCGTACGCAGTACACCTATTGCGGCGCCTTCGTTGTGAAGAGCCCAGCGGAGGGTGAAAGTTGGAACGCTAAAAATGAAGTCTTTGCTGTGGCATTGCGCAATGCAAAGCGCCATGCTTGTATTGCGTAATGCCACAGAGCAGACTTAATTTTGAGGTCTAAACAGACGTTGCGCCTCATCATTCGCTGAGCTTTATTTCGGTAGATCACAGAGATCGGCTCTTCGAGTGTTTTGCGGGTAAGTAGACGCGCAGGCATTTCTTAGATTGTAGAGAATAGTAAATAACTTCATTAACAGTATAAAAGTGGCACTGCTTTAGTTACCGAATTTATTCTGGACAGAGAGCGACGTTCAAGTTTCCAGTGTGCCGCGCTTAATCATATGTTCCACATCAAGTGTATAAAGTAAAGCGACCAAACTAAGCAATAATAATGGTAGAAAATAACGTAGGCATTGTTCATGAGTACCAACCTCGAGATGCCGCTAATATTGATAATCTGCGAGATTTACATTCCACTCAAATGATCCCAATCTACGAGCGGTTAAAAACGTGTAAAACAGTAAAAGTACGCGACCTATAAAAGGTGTTTCTCATTGTGGTATTGCGCGTATTTTATCGGGTGATACTAGTTTACTGACATTTCCCTAATTTCAAATGTTTTTTTAGCACGTAGATATGATGTTTTGAGCACTAGAACAAGATGACCTATGTACCTATGCAGGAACAGAGAGAATAACACAGACGTTATCTATTGCAAAACGCACTCGTTGCTTGGCTTTCACTTTGTTATGACTGTGTACATGCTGAGGTAGGTATTGATCCAGTGTTAGCTTGTTAGAGAGTAGTTTTTGACGTCTCTCTTGATTTTCGATATGCCTTTCGTTGCTTTGGCACGAAAACCCCCTCGCAGATAAGCGCCGATGCTGCGTTCGCGCTATAACAGTGTCGGACAGTGTACATGAATGCATGTATGAAGCCATTTTTGCACGGAGTTTAAAACCATTGATTTGAATAAGAAAAAATTAACTGACCAATATTTTTAATGAGAAATGCTCCAAGCTATGTATTACAAAAAAATGCTTCGTGATGTTCCATATAATATTTAAGCGCAGAAAAAAATTTCACCCACTATTATCATATAAACGTATTAGCGGAAGTTAATTTTAGACTGGTTGCCGTCTGATTCAGTAGGAGTTTTCGTAGACCGCGTTCTCCTCCGCTAAGGCCTCCGCAACGAAGAAGCCGCTACCGCGCCTGCGCACCAATGGCCTTGGCTGTAGCTGCCCGGATCTCGTAGCGGGTTGCGGAGAGCGTTGCGGGACAGCGGAAACGATCTACGAAAACTCTCTAATTTGAAAACTCACGCTCGCTCCAGCTGAACCTCTAATGAACATTAGAATAACTCCATGGCAAGACTTGACTATCAGACGATCTACACATACCAGCGTCAAGATGGCAGCGCCCAGAGGTCACACTTGCAAACGTGCATGGAGTTCAAAACTATTAACATTAAATGTAATGCTTTTATTTTTTTAGCTTCGCTTTTCTTTTCTGGCCTCGGCTTATTTGACGATGTTTTGTTTTGGTTATTCTTTTCGGTAGTGTTGGCTCTGAACCAAAATGGGGATTGATCAAGTATTTAATAGGTTAGGTCACGTTTTATTGATTCTGCCTATAGATAGCCCTTTAACCAATATTTCCTAGAAGAGAAGGCCTGCTCATGACGTCATCGTTTGTAAATCCCCAACCGACCCAAAGCGATGTTCAGAGGTCTATGGTGTGCGGTGGAGACAACCCTGCTCGGATACTGGATACCTGACTTTGCGCGTATAAACTAACAGAATACGCGCGCTTTAATACCGCTTGCGTCTGCGCCATGCACCAACTCATGTTCTGCAAACAGGCCGGAGCGCCGGAGCGCCTAGCGGAGTTCGCCACCGGCGCCGCGCATGCGCGCTAGGGGTGCGAGACAAGAAGCTCGCCGTCGCCCACTCTGCACACCATTGAAACGCAATGTTGTTGGCGTCAGTGGTGAGTCCCCCTGACCGTTTTCGCGTTCGAATTGTTGGTTCTACGTGGCTTCCTGGCGATGTCTGACTATCTTGAGCGGTATCAACGAAATTTACCGAGGCTCGTTA
>JAZHYW010052942.1:0-40494 GCA_037355805.1 Ixodes ricinus
ACAACTATGGCACTTTGATTTCGGACAACAATAACAACAACAACAACAATGTGTTACATGATACTTTGCTCAATTATTCCGAGAGCGTCGCCGGAAGCACGGTTACGGCGAGAAGACTAGATGATTAGTAACCGGCCGCACAAAGGGCCTGCCGCCCGCACGGGCGGCCGAGGGTCCCTCTCGGTGCGTCAACAGAACACTCGTTGCGCACCCTTTATTTGCTCAGAGCTCAACTTTGTATGTTCCTGAGACACGTCCAGCGACGGGCCCGGGCCGGCGCTAAAGCCGGCCACAAACGAAACTTACGAAACACAGTAACGCTCGCCATATACAGATGCACCACAAAAAAGAGAAAAGCGGCGTATATTTCTTTTTCCAGCGCCTTTCTCGGTGTACGTTGGTTGCATATGAAGCCCCGACAGTCATGCTTTCTGTCTCTAATTTGTTAAGTTTCAGGCATCAGACGTAGGGGGCGCCAGTTGCGCACTCCACGCGATCGCCGTTAGATGGCGTTGCCTCCATCTGGGTTGCGAATGCCGAAAAGACATAATTCTGTAGAACCCTTCAAACTATTAGGCGACGATTGTAATAAAATCAAATTTCTTAGAGCAGGATAGCACCAGAGTTAAATGCGCTAACTCATGGGACGACGGTTCACGGCGGTATACGCGTGCGGGACTCCATGCTTACTGCTAAGAGGGCGTTACGGTCGGTGCCCTGCTCGGTCCGAAAATGGGTCCGTATATCTTGGGTTTGTGGCCGACATAATGTGTAAACGGCACCTATGTACATACTATGCAAATATACGCAGGGCCTAGTCGCACATTTGGCGTCATGTGCACTATAAGACACTGTTCCAAAAGTGGGGAACTGGGTCATTGGAGGAACAATGTGGACAGAAGCATTAGCGAGAGAAACGGTAGGAAAACCTGAGCTTAAGGACTGTCACCGGGAACTGTTTTGCAGACGACGAACGCGACACGGTCGGTCAGTGAGGCATTCGCGAGTCTAGAGAGACCCGATTTAAGAGAGAAAGCAACTCAAACCATAGAGAGCATTTGCAACTTAATGGTGGACGCCTTCTGCGCAGCTTGGTAGCAAGTGCGCATGCGTTACGTCGTCGAGTGGCGGGGAGAAATGCAGACGGAGAAATGATGCACCTACTCGCCGTTCGTACTGTATAACGCGGCCCATGAACCACGTGACCCCGACCGAGCAGCTGAAAACACTCTCAAATCTAGGCTCTACACACAAATCCAGAGGAGGCGACGCCACCCAGCGGAAACGATGCGAAGAGGAGAGAGGAGAGCTACCGCCTATCCACGTGTGCAGCGAAATCTGGCGCGGCCTGGCTGTCGAAATGTGGAACGGAGGAATGGGGATCAAATGCACCCCGTAAAAGTTGCGAATAATGGCCGCCCGTAAAATGGTTTCTTGATTTCTAGAATTTGTTGTTTTTGTTTGTTTTCCTTAGGTGGCTGTCTCTACAATCGCGAGTATATTTTCCACGTTACGTGAGTCTGGAGCCATTCTCTATGGTACACGTAGCATCGCACCATGTACTGCAGATGCGCAGTTATTAAATTTCGGAAGGGAAAGCGGACCGTTTGCGAAGCTTTCAGAAGGCTACGCAGGCGCCCGTTGTGCGCTCTCGCCATTTCACTCTACAAAAACCCCACTCTACAAAAACCCCAGTCGCCGCGATCTGCGGAGGGAACTCGACGAATGGCCACAAAGACATCTGGCCTCAAAAGTGGAGTCTGCGACCTGACATTATCTTTCACCTGCTCACATCATGCTGAGTGTCGCATCACAGACGTTGTTTTCCATTTCGTTTCATTTATTAGCCATTTCGAATCGGGGTGGCAGGGACAAAAGGTGCATAATAGCACAGTTTGTCCCTGCAATTGCTGAGCTTCCTCTGCAGACTGCAGCGATGGGCGCTCTAAGTGTACCGCTGACAGCAGACGCTCCGGTATTTCTCGTTAGGGTGTGGCGCTTTCTTCCTCGCCTACCAGAACTGAGATGACTGCGATACTATGGCGGCTCTGTCACGTGTCGACTTGTCCCAGCATGCCACCGTGAAGTTCATTTATAACTGAAGAGACGCACGAAACACGCCCTGACGGGATCCGTCCATGACTCACACGTAAAGTTAGTTTCGTTCATATGAAATAAATACGCAGGCGTGCGACTTTTGTTCGCGTTAGCTATATATTTTGACACCTAATAAAGTAAACCTAGAGCCTATCTTATTTCGGTAAAGCCATAGGAATATAACTGGAGGTTGTCTTATGTACACGGCGTTGACCGTCACGCGGTATATCACACACCGGTCGGTGTTTATATTAGTATAGCCTTTCTTTCGAAGCAATATGCTTCAATAAAACGAACACAAAACAAAAGGTGAACGCAATGCTACGTCGAAACGAGTGCAAACTAAAAGAGCTTTCCCAGAAAGTGCAGATCTACTACTTATTTCTCTCTTTTCCAACCGCAGTGTATATAGTTATTTCTGCGGTGAAACAATAGCATGACGTGTTGAGCCGCGCACAAGTCCGTGCGAACCAGCGCGAACGTCCGTGCGGGAATGTCGAGGTCACCAACGCGCCAACAATCGACACCCCAAATATCTGAATTCTTCGCACGCTTCTCCGAACAAAATAGCCAACTACTTTTGTTTCGTGAGGTCCCAAACTAAGCTGTCTGGAAGGCGCTGATTAGTTTCGGTGCACCTGCCTCTATGAAGCCTCCTCCACGTTTGACTGATAAGGCAGCGCTGGTGCGGCGAACACTGGTCACTCAGCTCGTAGAATGCCCCGAGAAGAAAAACCCCTTGCATTCGAAATCCTAAAGTATAAAGACTCGAACGCATTCGTGCTTAACCCCCGTGTGCATAATGTGCTAAAATAACACGAAAATATAAGCACTTGATTTCCTCGGTGCATCGGTTTCGTTAGCTTAAAAGTTTTAACAAGCGCCTAACTAACGGGCTCCGGAATTTCTGTGGCATCCAGTGCTCGCTGTGGTCGTGTTGTGTTGTCGGCTCTGAATTGTTTCTCGCCTAGCAAACGAGGCTGGAATTAGCGCGGTGGGTCTGTCTAAATGAAAATAAAGATCGCAAACATCACACTCCAGCGTAAACAACCAACTAGGTCGCGAAACAATATAAGCACGGTAGCGTGGAGTACTGGCGACGTTTACGTAGGCGCAGCAAAAGTCGTCTTTGTGCGCCCGGACCACGTATTAAACTCTGACACTACCCAGTTATACCCTAGCTACGCGGACACCCTTAAAAGCAGTTAAATCACACCTGGTCGTCGTTACGCTAAACCACAGTTGCCACACTCCTCTCGCACAGCTATTTCAGAAGTAGTGAAGAGTGCGCGCACACAGCTTTGATGGGTGCAAGATGCGCAAGCGCACGTGGGCCCATAGCTTTGACTTCATAGCTACATAATGTCCAAGAGTATAGTTTGCTGCGGTTTAGTGTTACTGCAGTTAAGTGTTACCGTGTAACTGGGTTATTAAACTAAGAGAAAATTGTTAACAGGAGTCGATCAAATTCTTTGAAAACATGACAATAAATACGAGTGTTTCTAAAAGCGATCGACCTCTGCACGGAAACGTGGCCAGTGCTCTAGCACCACATGACTCAACTGTCCATGCTGTTAGTATAGGAAGTCATTTGCTTTCTGCGGATCTTACGATCACGACGATGCCGAGCCTGGCGCAGATCCCTCACAGTGAAAGAATGGCCACAAGCCGAACGCAATTCGTAAAAACAAGATGGTGACGGCTTCCGCGGCAGCGGGCGGCGTTCGGGAATTGGAATGTTCAGAAGGACGGGGGCTGGCTCTCGATCCATCGTGGAGGAAGCCCGACACGGTGTTTCGTGGACGCGGGCGTAAAACGCACACCTCGTCACCACTAGCTACCAGGTAGCACCGGCTAAAGTACAGCGAGTGCCAGTCGGTGCCACTGAATGTACCAGGAGGAACCAGGGTCTCCTTCACCGCGGCCCCTCCTGAACTCGGGCTCGAATCTGTACCTCGGCGCGACGGTCACCAAGAACGTCCGGATGTCCGCCGGACGGAGCGTGACGGTGAACAGTCTGCTGTCTATGTCGTCCGTCTCGGCGCTGCCGTCGTCGCCGCCGCCGGTGCTGTTCGTCGCGGCGCCGGACGTGCCGACTTCGGGCGCCGACGTCGACACGGAGTCCAGCGTGTCGAACCGGAGCCGCTTCGAGCCCCGGAGGAACTGGTTCGCCCGACAGCTCGGTCTCCTCCACGTCCCGTCACCACGTGCGCCTTGAACTAGGTGCTGCGAGGGACGCGTCGTTGGAAAGGACAGGAGTGTTGAGCGCACTCGCACTGCTCGTACATCATTCAAAAACATTGCTGCACATGCGCTGACAGAATTATCTGAGGAGAGGCCTCAATCATCGCACCACGCCCGGCACTGTCTGCCTCGCACATGCGTATCGAACGTGTCTGCGGACAGTGGTTGCACGACCGGTGTGACCGTCATGCGAGGAAGAAACGCGTCTTGGCGTCTGCAGACCGTTTGAGAGCGCAGCTCTTAGGCGCCCGTTTCCGGCCCCGGGCGGCGTCGCCGACCGTCGAGCGTATCCGCTTGCGGTGCATTATGGGACATGTCCCGCGGTGCACCGCGCGGGTGCAGACGGCACTCGTGACGTCGTGGCGATGGCACGGGGTTAGAGTGCATTGTGCGGTGGGGTCCCAGGACGAAGGGGGAGGAAGGGAGGAGAGGGGAGGAGGAGGAGGAGAAGGTGCAGGGAAGAGACGGGGGAGGAGGAGGATGGAGGAGGAGGAGGAGGAGGAGGGTGGAGGTGAGGGGAGGAGCTTGAAGGATGAGGGGAGGAGGAGGGCGAGGAGGAGGAGGGAGGAGGGAGGAGGAGTAGCAGGGAGGATGAGGAGGTGAGAGGAGAGGTATACCCTCCCCTCAGTACCCTTCCTCCTCCTCCTCAAACTGCGCTCTAATTCGGCGTTACAGGGGGTTGTAAACGGCTTTAATTTTTTTATATAGACGCTTTGCAGCTGCTGTGCATGGGCGCCATAAGTGACCTTCAGTTTTTGTTCCCTCTTATTACGTTCGCTTCACGTCATCGTTGTCAAAGCAGGACAGGTTATTGCGACTTTAGGTGCTACTGTGTCCTCCTCCAGCATAGCCCCTGTGGAGGCTCATAAACGCCGGCTTCAGTGGCTCGGCATTCGGCAAACAGGGAAGGTCGGCTATGGCGGCTCAATCTGGCGCGTGTGCAAAGCGTCTATACAATAGGGCAAGAGGACAGGGATATGAACGGAAGAGGACACAAGCGCTTGTCTTGTCCCTTTCATGTTCCTGTCTTCTTGCGCTATTAGTGACGTTTATCCAACTAGCCCAGCAATTGATTTGGACTGTCTTCTGAGGGGTGGCCGGGCTCTGGGGAGTGTAGGTGTAGAGGGCGCTACGTTACAGTGCCAAATACGCTGCACAGCATGAAATAAAGAGTCGGGTTCGACGGCGGCTGAACCTAGTGTTACCGTGATTGCGCGCCACGTTGACGTATGCTATACGCCTGAACGGGTTATAAAACCGGTATATGAGGAAGTATACGCCGACGGGCTGTCGACGAACGAGCCCGCGTTTGCCTGCACCGAGTCAATGAGCGCCGCGCGTGCGCAGAAACCAGATTCGTGTGAAGGTCTGCGCATGCTGCCGCGCAGACAGCGGTGCCACCGTAGTGGATGTTCACGTTTGGTTGTACCATGGCGCTATCACCGGGCGGAATTCCTCAAACAGCCTGAGAGTGCACCGCCGGCCGCACGTAATTGAACCCGAAGTGTAGCGTCGGCGTGCCCTGTCGAGACCAAGGCACAGCGCTTGTGTCCAATCGGTCGAGGGCAGGCACTCCTTAATTATTTCATTTGTGGCCACCAGCCACGCTGATAGCAGCCGGCTGCTGACTGTTCACGCCCTTGGCTCATCAATACCCCCCAGAAGACAAGGCATGCGCAGGACGTCATCGTTACCCAACCCCCTTCAAGCGGCAAAGACGCTGAAGCTCGACGAAAAACGCCGCAAAGAAGCAGATGCGTCCCGCCTCCTGCTAGCGTCGTACTCACCTTGAGACGCTGCCAAAACGCGCTGGCAGCGACACTGACGCGAGCTAGCCGCCGTTGCGTGGATCCATTAGGGATGACGTTTAGGGAGAAAGGCCTCGTCTTCTGGGTGGGGCCCATCGCAGTTGAGTATGCTATAGACGCGCTTTCGTACGCAGCGATATCCGATAACGCATTACTGTTGTCTCGAGTAGCTATATAGGCTACCTGCTGTAAGTCAAACGAGTCTGAGTAGAAACCTGTAGGTCCTGTCGATCGCCGGCAATGGACATCAGAAGTAATCGAATGACGTTGGTCTCTCTTATTATAGTTAGCTGTAGGTGTAAGTATTATTGTTTCGTTTCCTGATGTGACGTGCGAGTAAAAAAAGGGATGCAAAAGAGCTCGTTTACATGTATTCCTTGTGCTTTCTACGGTCACCGAGTTTCTCACGGTGTCCACTGGAGCAGTACAAGCTTTAGAAAGAACATTGCACTAAAGAAGAGTCTTAAACGTAAACCTTTCGGTGGACATCCACCTGGTTAGGAGTGACAATGAAAGAAAGGAAACTCTAACCACAGGGTTGAGACGGAGCCCGACGTTTCAAGGCCAGTTCGGCCCCTTGATCACGGGTGACTGTTCTTGTCTCCCTTGTCGTCAGTCTTGCAAACTGCCCGGTGTTATTGGTTTCTTTAAAGCGGCCAGCGGCATCTGCGCGTGCTTTATGGTTCTGTAGCGCCTCGCGTGATGCACCGCAAACCAGACACGCAGGCGCTTGGCAGTTGTCCCAGCTGAGCCGGTTGACGTTATTTTTGGTTGTTCTTGAATGTGCCAGGACTCTAATAAAAGGCGTCTTCGCCAGTTTCTTTCCGTGCCAAGAATAGAGAAGGTGATGCCGGAATCTCAATCGTCGTACGACCCTCTTTTTGGACGCGTTCTGCCAGCGCACTACCCTGCATTGCGTTATTCTTTTTTGGCCGTCATACCGATGCTGGCGTGGAAGCGTTCCGGGAAGTTTTCAGTTTCCCCAACGGCAGGAGGCGCCGCAGAAGGAAAGTCACCACCAAGGGATCCTGTAGACGAGTCCCTGAGCCTTTTCTTTAGGGGGACGTGATCCTTTGGAAGCGAGAAGAGGCGTCCAATGGTGGACACCGGTCTATGTGTCACACAGTGACGCCGGGATTTTCGCCAAAACGCGCGCGCGAGAGTCTCGCCCGGGCCCGCCGAGTCGCCCGGACGCATGCGCGGTTGGGTAGGAGGAGGAGCGTCTTTTGTTTCATTCTGTGTCAGGCTTTTTGTGCACGTTGTTTCAAAAACCTGGTAGGACCAGCCATTCTGTTTCAGGTCGTGTTTGATTGTTGTGACCTCTTTCTGAGGAGACCTCTTCAGCGTCCTTCGTTAGTCCTTGTCGACGTGGTATCTGCTACGAGCTGTGCCTGTGCCTCTTGCGGTGTCTGTAGCAAGAACGGCGCACCGTCGTCTGTCACGAAACTCTCCGAGAAGGACTCGCTCTCCATCGATGAGATTTGCCGCCCTTCTGGACCTCTGCTTAACCAGCACCTACTTTTCTTTCAAGGGTCCGATTCTACAAACAAACTAGTGGAACGGCAATGGGTGCAAGCAATTTCCCGTCACCGTGGCTAACCTCTTGCGATGGAGGCGATCAGAGCGGCAAGCCTTTGCAGAGACATCTCGCCCCAGAAACCCGCCGTGTTCTTGTACGGCATATTGATGACTGTTTCTGTGGTCAAAACCAGTTAGAAATCAACAGCCTTCACAACCACTTAAACTCCATTGAACCGGCGGTACAATTTACAATTGGGCTGGAGTCTGACGGTTCCCTTCCATCTCTTGGGCGTGGTCACGAAGAGAAAGTCCAACCGTTTGTTGAAGCATTCGAAGTTTGCAGGAAACCGACACACACCGGCCGATACCTGAACTTTGCGTCTTACCACCCTGCAACGCACAAATCTTCTGTGGCTTCCGCACTCTTCAGGCGAGCAATTACTGTCTGCTCCACTGAAGAGGCTCTTCAGAAAGAGGTCGCAACAATCAAACACGACCTGAAACAGAATCGGCTATCCTACCAGGTTTTTGAACAACGTGTACAAAAAGCTGGACAGAATGAAACAAAAGACGCCCCTCCTCCACGCAACCGCGTATGCGTCCCGTACATCAAGGGAGCCCCGGCAGAGAGCTCTCGCGCGCGTTTTACGAAAATACGGCGTCAGTGTGACACTTCAGCCGGTGTCCACCATTGGACGCCTCTTCTCGCTTCCAAAGGATCGTCCCCTAAAGAAAAGGCTCAGGGACTCGTCTACAGGATCCCTTGGCGTGGTGAGCTGCGGCGCCTCACCTACGTTGGGGAAGCTAAAAACTTCCCGGAACGTCTACGCCAGCATCAATGCGCTGACGTCAAAAAGAATAACGTGCAGGGTAGTGCGCTGGCCGTTCGCTGTCCAAAAAGAGGTCACACGATTGAATTCAACAAATTCTCTATTCTTGGCACGGAAAGAAACTGGCGAAGTACGCCTTTATTAGAGTCCTGGCACATTCAGAACACCAAATGTAACGCTCAGCCGGTCAGCTGGGACACTGCCAAGCGCCTATGTGTCTGGCGTTTGCGGTGCATCACGCGAAGGCGCTGCAGGAACCATAAAGCACGTGCAGATACAACGGCCGCTTTAAAGAAACCAATAACACCGGGCAATTTGCAGAGACGACGACAAAGGACAGGAGCAGTCACCCGTGATCAAGGGGCCGGAACTGGCCTTGAAACGTCGGGCTCCGTCTCAATTTTTGGTTAGAGTTTCCTTTCTTTCATTTAAGGAAGAGTCTGGAAAAAGGATGCTCTTTAAATGTAGTTTTGCAACATATTTCGGTTGACGCTGCTCGTAAAAAACGGTGCACATACTGCACAGCATCAAGGAAGTTTACTATTCCTATTGGTCGGTACCCAGGCAGCACGCCGACGCTGGGCCAGCGTCGGGGAATATTGCGCACAATATTGGCCCAGTTTCATGTTTTGCACCACGGCCCAGTATTGGGCCAATATCGGTTAACGATCGTTCTAAAAATGGGCCAGAATCGGCGATATCATTCGAGTTCTGGGCAGAGATGGGCGAATATCGGTTAACATGGCCGCGGCCGCTGCGGTGTCAGCGCTAGCGGACTTGGGCCAAGCCAACGTTACTATAGAATTAACCGATCAGTTGGGAAACTGCCATAGAGCCTGCTCTGAAAAAGTGGCACCGATCCGTACTCGAGAACCGAGCTAATAGCGATCGCAACGCCGCCATTTCTCCCGCACCGGCCACTCGAGGAACTGCACGTGACTTCTATTTTGGCTTTAATCGGCCATTTTGGCTCCGAAACAGATACGGTGGAAGGGGCTTCAAGGGTGCCACCCCCGACTCCCAAGCGGACGCGCCGCGAATTACTGCCGAAGTTAGGATGCGCCTAGGTCGGGACGCGCTACCTGAAATCACCGCTGAGACATGGTTGTATAAAAACAATATTAATTGTGCCGCAAACCTTGTAAACTAAAGATTTTAGAAAACATCACGCGCCCCCGTTTTGTACTAATCTCCAATAAAAGTTACTACAAAAAGAGTTTTTTCCGTTTGTTTGTACGGAAAAACCCAGTTCCAGCCGCTGATTGCCCGGCGCGCCCTCGGCGCGGCCCGTGGCAACAGCGGCGGCCACCGCGATTGGCCGGCGCGATTGACCGCGATTCAGTATCGTTTTAGAAACGGTCAAGAATTCCTAATACCGGCCGATATAGCCGGTTCAGACCCGACAAATTACCGGAAAACGGCGCTGGATACTGTATATCAGCGTGGCGTTGGCCGACCCAAGTGATGTTCCGCCGACATCGGCCACATCACGGTAATACTGGCCCGATCTTTACGATCCAGCGCCAATATCGGCAGTATCAGAATGATATTGGCCCGATTTCTCCGATCCGACGCCAATATTGGCGCAATACTGTGTGCTGCCTGGGTACACTACGAGGGACCCTGGGGTTTTGTGAACGGGTATTGCCTCGGTGCTATACACCGTATACTTTAACAATTCCGCGAGTAAGGACTGCCAACAAACGGATGTCGAAGCATATCTTGCGGGCGAAAATAATATGGGATCTTCGAGCTCATGATGCCGTACCATAGCCTCGCCGTCATTTCTTTTCTGAAAACCTCCACCACAACCAGTCGGCCCCGCGGAGAGTGACGATACTTGTAAGGGGCGATTGGTGTAATTGTGTTTGTGTGTACATGTTCATACGGCCGGAGGTTCGTGAGCCCCAGAGGGGCGTCTGGTGTCTCAGCTATAGATAAGAACTTTAGCCAGTGCTGTAAAGCCGCGAGCCTGAAGGTCTTCACGCGTGCACCACGCAGTAGTGACACACGACCGCACTCTGGTACGATGCTTATCCAGAATCGAAACGGGCAGGGCTGGGGATTAAACCCAAGATCCCTGGGTTCCGCAGCGCGAGCTTTTCGCTCCACGTGCTCCGAGTTGATGTGCACTGGCCCAATCGGCCACCGATCCATTTTGTAAGAGGTACGAATAGCTTTCCAACTAGAAAGATTAAGCATTCTGGTTCAAAGTGCACGTCAGAAACTACTCGAGGCTGGTTCAGTCATTTGCGTTTGAGTGAGACCGACTCGCACGACCCTCCATGACTGCTTGCGAAGAGATGGTTGTTATGGCAAGCGAGGTCCGCCAACGCGTCCTAGTGGAACGCAAGAAGTCGGCGCGTCGTCAGGCATCCTTTCAGCCGCCGTCACATTGATGATACAGCATGCATACAGTCACGCTGAATACACTGTCTCAAGCGTGTTTCTTCCTTGTAGGACGGTCACATTGGTGATCAAAACTGTCTGCAAACATAATCGAAGCATGTGCGAAATAATGCTGCTTGAACATGCTTCAGGCCGCAGATATATTTTGTCATTGCGTGTGCAGTGAACACCGCGTCACTTCTGCATGATGTATGAGCAGCGTGAGTGCAGCTTGAGGGTGAAGGACGAGCCCTGCCGGAACGGGGTGCTCACCTTGAGCGACACGGTGGCCGGTCTCCTGGAGTTCCTCGTCCAGGACTCCGGGTACAGGTGCTCCAGCCGTAGGATGAACTGGTCCTCGCGCACCGGCTCCAGGCTGAGCAGGTGCACGTTGGCCGGGAGCGCGCAGTCCAGGCCGCTCACCTGCACCGAGCCAAGAAGCGCATCTTTCATCCGCTGCATGCAGCACGGGCCTCGTCGCCAGCTTTAAATGGCCGGCGCAAAGGGACCAGGACGAGCGATCCGCTTAACGCAGGAACGGCGGTTGTTCCGTGCGAGGCCTTCGGGGGTTCGCATTCTTTTACAATTGGTTGTTAGCCGATTCTACCCTAGTTGCAGGGCACCCTTAACCGCAGTTGAGTGTGACTGAGGTCAGACTTATGAGCGGTTAAGGGTGCACCTGTAACTAGGATATAGTTGGCAATAACTGCTACGCCTACTTAAGCGTAACTGCGGTTTATGATGCCCGGCAACCACACTTAACTGTGATTAAGGGTGCTCGTGTAATACACGGGCACAATTAAGTTACGCTTCACAACAGTTACCAAACTATATTCTTGGACAAGATTCTGTGGTTATGCAGTTAAAGCTATGACCGCACGCGCACTTGCGCATCTTGAGCGTTCATCAAAGCTGTGCACGCGCACTCTTCACTTCTGAAATAGATGTCCGAGAGTATACGGAGCACAAGTTCGTCTGCTTCTTGCACACGGCTTACGATGATGTCAGAACGCCGAGCTCTTATTGGTTGATTGGAAAAAAAAATAGTGGGTGTAACTCGAGGCATCTAGCACTGAAGCCTACCCACTGTCCTCCCAATCGAAGCCAATCAGAACTTGGCGTCGTTCTGACGTCACCGAAACTCCTGCTCAAAGAGCAGACGACTTGCTCTCCGCGTAGTGTGGTAACCGCGGTTGAGCGCCCCCTGCAGTTAAGGCTGACTTAACAGCGCTTGAGCGTGCCCGTGTAACTACAGTATAACTAGGGTACAGTCGGCACGGAATGAAACGCGAACAGTGGGTGCATAGTTTTCGTTAGATGCTGCACCACCTGAACCAGATGAGAGCTGCAAGAAGATGGCTCCTCCTTCGATGTATTAGAATCTTGCTCAGTGCATCCAAACCTTCGGTGTTGCGTCTCTAGGTGACTCAGCGTGGGTCGAAAACCATGTGCTCCTTGTTCGCGTTTCATTCCGTGCCGACTGTACATCAGGGTATACAATATATTGTATTCTTACTCTGCTCGGCAGTTAACTTTCTTCAGTATTTATTTTAAGAAGATGCTTCCATCTTGAAGAAACACTGGACGAAGCTGGGTATTCTATAGCGACACACGTCGGGATTCCGCTCGTGACGCATCGAAGAGGCTCCTTTTCAGTCTCTTCCTACCAACATGAAATTCCAGTAAGAAGTCCGGGAGGTTCCTCCAGAAGCATATAATGCGAGACCGCGATGACTGGCCATTTCAAAGTCCACGATAAAAGGTGTCAATGCAATGAGGCCTACGACGTATGTATTTAGTAAAGTCTGTGGCCAGTGTCAAAAAAGAGGGACGTTGAATCCCCTCGCTCCTTCGGAATTACAGGAACGATGTGCGCAGGAGTTAAGGAATTTAAATACGCTTATTATTGTAAGCGGGAGACAAGTGACAACTGCGTTCGGAGAAGGCATTTGTCCCGAACTTCTACGCCGTCTCGAGAAAAGCTTCTTGTGTCCTTATTGCTGTAATTTTTTTTTTATACGGCGAGGAAGTGTGTTACAATGCGTCTTTGGCCCGTCGGAGCGCACGGAGGGGCTTGTCATTCAGAGGGCATCAGAGAGAACGTCGAGGTCCGGGGGAGGGGGGTGGGGAGGGGAGAAGAAGCACGTGGGTGACTTCGGAGGGAAAACAAACGCACAGAGCGCGCAAGGGTCAGACGAAATAGACATTGAACAGTCCTTTCGGGGAGTGAAGAACCTATATTGTTTTTAAATCTCTCCGCTAAACTTGGCGGAGAAACTGACTTGGTGCATAGGTACTACTGTAACGTCAATTTACCCGCTAAATTTAACGCTGAGACTGAATTGGTGCATAGGTTGCGTGATGTCCGGTCACGTAACGTCCGGTCACGTAACGTCAATTTCCCCGATAAATCATAGCGAAAAATGCACGGACGGACGGATGAACGGAAGAAATTTTGGGATCGGGGGTTTCCGCGAAGAAGCACTTAACAAAGGACTCGGCGTCGGCGGCTCACCGTCGAGATGGGGACCTCAGTGGGTTCGTCCTGAAAGGCGTAGAGCGGCGCGTAGACCAGGGAGTTCCCGACGGTGCGCAGCTTGCGCTGAGACTCTGCGACGGAGCCCAGGAACACCAGGTGCTTTCCTTGGCGATCAGACACCTCGCTGTCCACGCCCATCTCGTTCAGGGGCTCCTCCACGCCGAACGAGTCGTCGTACTGCAGCCGCCGATGGAGCTGCCGACAAGGGGAATGCCACCCGCAACAAACCTCGAATTAAAGATCGTCGCGTTCATACCACCTACACTCGAGTCAGTGGTGTAGCCAGGCATTTTTAATGCGAAAGCATTAACTATCTCATGGAGCGAGCTGACGTGATCAGTCTGAAGCGCGAAAACGGCGGATAGTTTCCTTCGGTTCCATTGGCTGGCGCGCGTCGACGGGGCTCCCATTGGCCTCTGCGCTCGTCAGTTTCCACGACCGCTCACCCCATGGCGCTGCGTGTCCATCAGCGCGGAGCGTCCGAGTTCACCAGGGGAGCACACGCGCCGACCGGCGACAAGTACGCAGCAGACGACAAACGGAGCGGACGAGCGGCGTGCATGCTTTCGCATTCACAACTCATAAGAAGTGCTTAGGTGTACCTCGTGCCTTTTAATTTTTCGGGAGGAGGAGGGAGGAGGGAGGGGGAAGGGGGCTGAGGTGGCTGGTGGTTGGGATGTCCATGACTTATGCGGGGCCGGGAATGGGGGGAAGGGCAAATGTATCAGTGCATTATAGGGTCAGCTGGATTTTGGAGAAGGGGAGAAGGTTACTTCCCCATGGGGAAATCATGGAGGTAGGAAGCTTCTGGAGGCGACATGAGGCCACCGGAGGTGAAGCCAGAAGTGCGGACGGACACGCCCCCAACGATGACCCAAAACGTCCCTCGAACTCCCTCCATGAGGATAAAGCGGTAGCGATAAAACACGAAATTCTCAGAGAAAAATGTTATTTAGATCAAAGAAGAAATTCCCTTGTGCGCCGACGTCCACTTGGCCTTATCTTTGTCAGACCAAGAAGGGGTATTGTAAGCGTCTGTTTCATTCATTCGAGAAAAAAAAAAACTTTTCAGCAAGAAAAAAGACTCCCAATTTTGTTAAACTTTCTTCTGGCTAGTTTCTCTCTTTTGTTTCATTTAAAATATTTTATAAAATGCTATTGTTACCGTTTCTTAATTGGACAAATATTAGGCCTATGTGGACTTCGGCTCGTGGGAAATTTTCGTTTTTTTAATTTATTTAACATTTGATCCAACTAACGTACATGTTCCGAAACATGGGCGTTTTATCGCCACCTCTAGCGTCACATTCGTACGAAGTTTTAGTCTTCTCCAATACGTACTTCCTTTATGCGGGCCAAAGAACAGGGTTTCAGTTTTTCCGCGTGAAGTCTATACTCTGCATACGCAACCGGGCGTTGTGAGGCTGCACCCACCATGAGTTCGATCTCGCCGTTGTGCAAGCTGGTTCCTCCCTGGGGCCTGTCTGGGAACACCGTCATCTGCAGGTTGTGCACGTCGCTCTGCAAGCAGGAAGGCCGCCGATGTTAAGCCGCAGCCGCAAAGCTCAGAGTCATTACCTCGTGCAAAAGACACGCTCACTGAAGACATTACGACAACATTATCTACAGACACATTTCAAAAGGTTCGAAGAATGCATTGTTTGCTTCCTTCAAACATGTCCCCAGACTCTTTTGTACGCTGTATATACTAGTAGTGTGATCGTGGATTTAGGGAAAAGCCATTAAGACCAACACGTACACTCACGCAGACATATGATTGCTTATATGAGAAAAAGAAAGTCAAAGTAATAGCTTATCTGTGAGTTCACCTTGAGGTAAATCCAAGAGACAACGGGGTAGTAGTTTGATGACGTGGGCTCCGTGATGTTCTTTGTCCATGGTCTCCGAACGTTCCTCCTGCGACAGATGGTGCGATACATTCGGGTGTTAACGAGTAAGCCTATAAGAACTCGTAATTAGTCGAGCGTGTGGGCCCACAAAAATTTAGAAACAAAAAGCACGAACCGCAGAAACCTGCCAAAAATGCTCAAAATCGCGATCGAATCGTAAAAATATTCGCATTTTTTTTTCTTGGCTTTCTTATACGTGCCGCCATATTTTACTGCATATGAATTGCTCGTGTCAAGCGCGTCTAGATTTACTTTTTTTTTTCTTCCCCGCAGCGTCGTTAGTTATTGATTTATCGCGCCCCGAGGGCTGCGAAGCGAGGCCGTACGAAAAGTACGAAAACTGTGCTTTGATGAACGACACGGGGCACGTATAAAAAGAACCAATTTGTCTCGAGAGCGCCCCGCAGAAACTTTCCAGCGGGACTTTATCACGAAGGAGTCGTGGCCCCGGGACATTCCTAATGAAGGCGTCCCGGCCCAGAGCGAGGTTCTGCGCTCCTGGATCGCTGCTTCTGTCTTCATTCTAAGGAGAGGGTGACCCGCGAGACCCGAGGTAGAACACGGACAGCACGTCTGTCCATGTCCTGCCCTTCTATGCTTAGTTAGTTCTCAAGTCTTTATGCTATACCAACGCGCTCACATAAGAAAGAAACAAATCTCACCGTCTGTCACGATATATACCACTAAACTGCAATTTAACAACTAACTTTTTCGAGAGAGTCCCGTTCATCGGCGACCAGGAAACAGAACCACGTCCATACGATCCAGATCGAGATATTCGTGTAGAGTATGCATATAAAACAATGTAATGGAAACCTATGTAGTATTTTCGAGAGAAAACTCGATATGTATTCTTAATTTAGCTCCCGTTACGAAACACTCTACCCGTCGAGTTTCTCGCGAATTTCCAAAACGAACACATTAGGATCAATCTAGAAATGGAATGTTAATTTTCATAAAGCCGCCGTCAAACTGACACGATAAAGAAGACTGTCCCAAGACACGAGGCATGTCTCTTTCTTTCAGATTGGTCATACGAAACACTGTCTGCAGACGCGCTCGAAGCATGTAAGAAGCAACCATGCTTCCAACATGTTCGAGGCCGCAGATAATCCTGCCATGATGTCAGCAGCGATGCATGTGCGGCGTAATGTTTGCTTCCAACATGTCCGCAAACTGTTCTTGTACGACCAACCTGAGTACAAGGAAGACCTTAGCCAGTGTCTGCAGATTGTCTCATGCGTATGATCAGTGTGACCGGGACTTAAGGAGAACGCTACACGCGAGACCCGAGGCAGAAGAACAAAGACGCCATCGCGGCCCAACCAGGGCCAGGCACTCACACTCTACGGACGGTTTGCCGGCCGTTGGAGTCCGTGTAGAAGGTTCCGTTGTTCGGGATGGAAGTCTGGAACCTGGACACGATCTCTTTGCCCGTTCCGAGGCCTCGGGTGTCGCTGGAGGAAGAACACGCCGATGCAAAGCTCCGCCTATCCTTGCGCGTGGTCAAACAGGGGGCTTGGAAAAGATCCCGGAAGTTTCATGGAGGCGGCGGCCGATGTTTCGTAAGGGGACATAGCTTGCTCAGGGCCCGAACGAGCTACGTTCCTAAAAGGGTATCTTGGCGGAGCGACGCTTACTACTCGAAAGTCGCAGCCCCGCTTCTCATGGTAACAGCGTTGTCTGCGGACACGTCGTGGTTCAAAGCTTGTTTGATTTATACGTGCGCATGCTTCGTGACAGTCGTACGTGAAAGAAACATACATCAGACAGTGTACACAGACTGTCTTTTGCGCATTGTGAATTAAGGCCTACATTAGGTTTCTGGTTCCTTTCCAAGTTTTCTACTACCTTTGACTTAGCTTTACAATAAAATAGACACAATATATAAGCTAAGTCGAAAGTGGAGCGAAAGCTTGCGCTGCAGAACCCAGGGATCCTGGGTTCAATCCCCACCCCTGCCCGTTTCGACCTGGATGAGCATCGTACCGGCGTGCGGTCGCGTATCCCTACTGCGTGGTGTACGTTCAAGACCCCAGGCTAGCGGTTGTACTGCGCTGGCTAAATTGCTCATCTACAGCTGGGAGACTCGTCGCCCATTGGGGCAGACCACGTTTAAGGCTGTATAAACATACACACAACCCAATTTTTTCACGCTTTTTATAGTGTAGAAAGGCCAACTGGCGAAAATCTCGCATTAATTAGATAATGCCACAATATTCCAAAACCCGGGACGCATAATAAAAAAAATGAATACACCGCCTCGTTATTAAAAAAAAAAGTTTTTTTTTTTTAGGAGCATTTGTGAGAGATAGAGGGCAACAGTTGCTCCCACTGTATTACCGATGATGCCCCCCGCATGAGACGCAAAACGAATGCATTTGTTTTCCCAGTTATATCAAGCGGGTGCCCTTATTTTTCTAAATGACGCCGGTGCGCCTACTTTCCCGCAGTGCACTCAGACGGCCGACCACGGCAATCCACACAGCAGGATTGTGCCCGTTACCGTAAAAAGTAAACATTGGCAGCGACCTTTACCTTCAAAGTGCTATAATGCACGAAATGCATTATAGGGAATTGGTGAGGGAATCGGTGTGTCTCGTGACGTACATTTTCCCGCTGCATTTAGCGGAGACACTTAATTGGTGTCTGGGTTATAAGTAGGGTTCGGATTTTTCGGTTTAAACCGATAAAAACCGATAAAAGTACGCCAAATTCATTTTCGGAAATTCGGTTTTAACCGAAAAAGGTCAGTTTTATGTTCGACATTTTCAATTTAGACCGATAAAAAACCGATAAAAGTACACCGAATCCATTTTCTAAAATTCAGTTTTAACAGGAAAAGGTCACTTTGACCTTCCAGTCGTGCCGCAGAGCCGTGGCGAAAAAGTGGAACGACAATGTCTATTGAAACGTGTCCGAATGTATGGGATAGACGGGTGCCATCACGACGTTTTGGTTTAATGTGCGCATCATCAATCGGAACGTGAAGTCAGAAATTCCCCATGACTTCGCCATGTACGAGCGTGTTTTCAAACTCGTTGTAAGGAAGACTGACTTAATGCAAGCTCTGCATGTCGTGTTGTGCTTCAAAACGTCGCACCATGTCTCTTTTGGTGGTCACAATTGGTTGATTGGCCAATTTTGGCTCAGGCAGCGCTCCATCTCCTCAGCCTGCCAGTGTCTAGTGTTTGCGTCGAGAGGGCATTCTCGAAGGTCAGTGTCATATTAACAGGAAAGAAAGAGTGCGAATCAACGAGGAGAACCTGCGAAAGTACATGTGTGTGTGTGTACTATACTAAGATCACGTAATCCTGATATACAGAAGGTGAAGTTCCATGTTTTTTGGGCATGTGCTTCATATCTCACTTGTCTGTACTTCTGTTTTTTTCTTGTTCCTTTTACAGTTGCACAGTTGCAAAAGTGTCCATTTCTTTTTCAATGTATCTGTGCCGTTATCCTTTGAGCGATCACAAATATCAGAGCTACAAGGATCACCTGATATAGTGACCGTTGGTGTTTATTTTATATTCACCGAAAAAAGACGGTAAACTTTTGTGGGCATAAATATACACCGAAAAAAACCGAAAATTGAATTTTAAAATAAACACCGAAAAAAGTACGCCGAATTTTGAAAAAATAGAAACCGAAAACGCGGAACCCTACTTATAACTAGGGTTCCGCGTTTTCAGTTTCTATTTTTTCGAAATTCGGCGTACTTTTTTCGGTGTTTATTTTAAATTCAATTTTCGGTTTTTTTCGGCGTATATTTATGCTCACAAAGTTTATGGGCTTTGCAGTGATTATAAAATAAACACCAACGAACACCGGATCAGATGATCCTTGTAGCTCTGTTATTTGTGATCACTCAAAAAATAATGGCACAGATGCATTTGAAAAAGAAATGGACACTTTGTTTGGCAAATGTGTGAACTGTAAAAGAATCAGAAAAAACGCAGAACTACAAACAAGTAAGATATGAAGCCTATGCCCAAAAAACATGAAATTTAACCTTCTGTACATCAGGATTACAGGGATCTTATTATTAGCGGCGAGATGTATTGGTGGCGCCCTCTTATGGTTCCCTCTCGTGGCGTCATTACCTCGCGATCAACTAGTTGCTCCTTACCTTACGGCGAGACGCCTCAACGGTGTTTAAAAGGACTGTCGCCCACCACAGACGCGGGATTTGCGGCCAAGTGTTCACCTCACTGAGTTGGCTTGTTGCTCTCTTGTAGGTGAGTCAACAAACTTTGTTTGTCGTTTCCATCACTCTCCGAGTATTTGTGGCCGCAAATCCCTGTCAAGTGTTGTAGTGCTATGGGCGTAGATTTGTCCACGTACAGGATACGTGTTGGCTGCTTTTTTCGCGTAAAAGATGCCGTGCCCTCGGCCATCAGCGTCGCAGCTTCCTCCTTGTGAAATTCCTGTGTCCTAGTGCGAAAATACTTTTATTGTCCTTGTGTTGCGCCCAACTTTTGCTTTGTGCGGGAGATGTTGAATCCAACCCAGGACCTGATGAAAAGATCGACCGAATTCTTGCGAATCTTGATCAGGTCATGACGTCGAACAAAACGTATCAGAAGGAAACTTCAGCCGCACTTGCTGTCATCAATGCAGGAATAACTGACATCTCAAAGCGCGTGTCGATTCTGGAGGAATCTCTTCGCGAGGTTACGAAGCTTAGAGATGATGTCAAGTCCCTTGACCAGACTGTTTCCACTCTTCAAACTGAAATGGGTGCCCTCACCTACAGGCAACGTGGGTTGGAAAGTATCGTTGATGTTGTCGACGACCTGAACAATCGTCTACGAAGAAACAATGTTATAGTCAAGGGTCTACCTGAACTTGAGCGTGAAACCTGGAACGACACAGAAAACAAGATCAGAGAATTTTTTTCAACCCACTTAAATGTTAACCCCGGCGAAATTGAACGCGCACACCGCATCGGCCAGCATAGGGCTGGAACTTCTCGTCCGATTGTTATAAAATTTCTTAGCTTTAAAAGCAAGTCCGAGGTTCAGCAAAATGCTCACAAGCTAAAAAATTTGGAGTCGCCGAAAGTCTGGATTGAAGAGGACTTTTCACCTCGACTGCAACTCGCCCGCAAGAAACTCCGTGACTTCGCAAAAATAAATCGAGGTGCGAGCAGATTTAGGCTATCATACGATAAGCTCATACTAAACGATGTTACTTACGCCTACGATGCTAATACTGATCAAGTTGTTTGTATTCCCAGAGATAATTTGCGCGATCTCAGTACGTGACACAAAAATAAATCCAGTTCATGCTGCACTACAAAGATCGGTTCCCTCTCCTTTCTTATAGCCAACTTTCGAAGTCTGCTTCCAAAGCAGGATGTACTGCTTACTTGCATCGATGCATGCTCTGTTGATGTCCTGTTAGGAACCGAAACCTGGCTTTCGTCAAATATTGCAGACTCGGAGTTGTCTTTTTCTAATTTGTTTACTGTTTATCGCAAGGATCGTCCCGGTGCCAGGGGAGGCGGAGTAATAGTAGCTATTAGAAACAACGTCTCATCCTCTGTTATCTCCCTTAACAGCACGCTTGAAATTTTGTGGGTCACCATAAAACTGGAATTTCAGACATGCGTAGTTGGTGTATGCTACCGTCCTCCGAGCTCTCCGGCAGACTTTGTTGAGGGCCTCACAGAAGTTATCGACGAAATACAATGTAGATTCCCTAACTGTCCTCTCATATTGGCCGGAGATTTCAACTACCCTGGCATTGACTGGGGCGCCTGTGTTGTACCTGATGAATGTGCAAAGAAAAGTGAGTGCCGTAAGTTACTTGATATGGCCAATTACTTTAATATGAAGCAAATAATTACCGCTCCCACTCGTGGAGATGCCGTATTAGACTTAGTCTTTACAACTCACCCTGAACACGCTAGTGTACAAGTAATCGACCAAATTAGCGACCATCATGCTATACATTGTGACTTCTCTCTGGTCGTTAATAAGCGGGACTCAATTAAGAAAGAAATATTTGACTACAAGAGAGTTGATTCGGAAACTTTAGAGTCTATGCTACGCGAATTTTCCGGTACATTTCTTAGTGAATTCGATGAACGGTCAGTAAATGAAAATTGGGTCCTTTTTCGGGAAAAGCTATTGGAGGTTCAATCCATATGTGTTCCGACTTTAAAAATCGCTCCAAGTTTGCACAAGCCCTGGTTTACAACTGCTATTAAAAGATCTATTCAAAAAAGAAACGCCTGTACAGGCGTGCCCTCCACTCAGACTCGGAATATGCCTGGACGGTTTATCATGCTTACTCAATCATATGTAAGAAAGAAATAAAAACCGCCAAACAAATATTTTATGACGAGGATGTCTCGAACATGCTTAGAACTGATGCAAAAAAATTTTGGAAAGTAATTAATCCTAAACCTTCACCAGTATTGCCAAGTGTTTCTTGTGATGACGGGTCTTTTTTGGGCCCACGCCAATTGGCCGCTGGGTTTAACACCTTTTTTAGCAGTGTTTTCACTGAGGAGGATGTCTTCCCTCAGCCAGTCGCTTTGCCATCTCATGCTGAATGTGTTATGCAGGACATTGTTATCACCAGTCACGGGGTCGAGTGTGCCATCGATCGTTTGAACGCTAACTCCAGCCCGGGCCCTGATGGAATATCAACCAAACTCTTGAAATTAACCAAACACGTATCTGGGGTTCTGCTGGGTAGGCTGTTTCAACAATCGCTCTCCTCTGGCGAAATACCTGACGACTGGAAACTTGCCCACGTCATCCCCATTTTCAAGTCTGGTGATAAGAATTCTTTCAACAACTATAGGCCTATTTCGCTAACCTGCGTGGCATGCAAACTCATGGAACATATACTTTCATCCCAGATTATGACTCATCTATCAAGTAACAACCTTATCTTTCCGAATCAGCACGGCTTCCGACGCGAGCATTCTTGTGAAACCCAGCTGTTTGAATTAATTCATGACCTTCATGTTTCTGTTCATTCCTCCCGTCCCGTCGATGCTGTGTTTATTGATTTCGCGAAAGCTTTTGACCGGGTCCCCCACAACAGATTGATATATAAATTGGTTGGTATTAATATAAACGAATTAGTTATTGAATGGATAGCGAGCTTTTTATCAAATCGGTCTCAATCTGTCGTGATTAATAAACATGTCTCCTCTCCCACACCGGTAAAGTCTGGCGTCCCACAAGGTTCGGTTCTTGGTCCGGTATTGTTCCTTCTCTATATAAATGACCTTCCCGCTAACATTCAGTCCACCATACGCCTTTTCGCCGATGATTGCGTCATTTATCGCCCCATATCCACTCCTTTAGATGTGAGCGTACTCCAGCGCGACCTTGAAATAATCAGCCAATGGTGCAGCACTTGGTTGATGCAAATCAACATTACAAAAACAAAGTCTCTAACCTTCACCACCAAATTAAATGTTGATCGCCACGCGTATGCAATCGGAGAGAACCAGATTGAAAATGTCACATCAATCAAATATCTCGGCGTCCACCTTTCAGCTAACCTATCATGGAACCTTCACACTGAGCATATCATCAGCAAAGCGTCTAAAACTCTAGGATTTCTTAAACGTTCATTGTTCCAGGCTAATAAAGCAACTAAACTTCTTGCGTATACATCTCTCGTAAGATCGCAGTTGGAGTACGCGTCCATCATTTGGCACCCTCATCAGATGTATCTAACCAATAATATTGAGTCACTTCAAAATAAAGCCGCCAGGTTCATAGCTAAGGATTACTCCCGATATTCAAGTGTGACTAACATTAAACATTCCCTCAACCTTTCACCACTTCATTGTCGTAGATATATTTCCCGCATGTCCTTCTTCCACAAGCTATACCATGGTTCATCTGCTTTCAGAGATTCATACATCCAGCCTCCTCATCATGTCTCATCCCGCGTAGATCACCCCTTCAAAGTACGCCCCATTTTTGCTCGCACGAACCTATTCAAAAACTCCCCTCTCCCCTCGCTGTCTCCGATTGGAACAGCCTACCCAGCGATATTGTGTCGATCACGTCAACCCATATGTTTACCAGCGCCCTAACCAGTGTATAACAATGTATGTAGTTTTTGCTTACCTAGTTTTCTGTAAGCATTTTTGTTTTGTTTTTTCTTTTATTATATTTTGCGCCAACATCATGTTTGTCACGAAGTGCATTTTCTTTGTCTATGATTGCCTCCCCCCCCCCTGTAATGCCCGAAAGGGTTTTTTAGAGGTAAATAAATAAATAAAATAAATAGTTCGATGGTGTTTGTAATGAGCACGGTGGAAGCTTGAAATCATTGCGCTCTGAAACCAACTCTACCAACACCGTCAAAATTGAGAGCTCTTACATTACTCCTATTAATTAATGCCAATGAGAATACCTTTGCTGACGTCATAGTCAGCATTCGTAATCGTGGAAGGCCGACCACAGCGACGCTTTAAATCGCGCACGTCGCCAATAGTAAACAGTCATGTATTTTCCCTGGATCTCCTCGTTGATCCGCACTCTTTCTTTCCTGTTAATATGACCCTGAGCTTCGAGAATGCCCTCTCAACGCTTACACTGGACACTGGCAGGTTGAGGAGATGAAGCGCTGCCTGAGCCCAAAGAGACACGGTGCGACGTTTTGAAGCACAACACAACATGAAGAGCTTGCATGAAGTCAGTCTTCCTTACAACGAGTTTGAAAACACGCTCGTACTTGGCGAAGTCATGGGGAATTTTGGACTTCACGTTCCGATCGATGCTGCGCACATTAAACCAAAACGTCGTGATGGCATCCGTGTATCCTATACATTCGGACACGTTTCGATAGAAACTGTCGTTCCACTTTTTCACCATGGCTTTGCGGTACGACTGGAAGGTTAATGTGACCTTTTCCGGTTAAAACTGAATTTTAGAAAATGGATTCGACGTACTTTTATCGGTTTTTATCGGTTTAAATCGAAAATGCCGAACCTAAAAACTGACCTTTTTCGGTTAAAACCGAATTTCCGAAAATGAATTCGTCGTATTTTTATCGGTTTTTATCGGTTTAAACCGAAAACTCCGAACCCTACTTATAACGTATGTACGTCACGAGGAAGTATGGAGGATCCCATTCAGTCGAACCACCTGTGGAACTCAAATGCTAAAACATCGTCTCCCTTTTTCGCTAAACCAGTTAATTGAGAATAACGTCAGAACATTTAACATCCCATTCTTTAAAACTGCTGTTTCTGTAAATATTTATGTCATACAATTTTTTTTAATATAAAGTGTACTTTTTCTTTGACATTATGAACTATAGCCGTATTTTAAATTTGTATTTTGACTATTGCTACAGTGATTATTTTTCTTATTCGACTTTTATTTTCGTTTGCTTGCCGTTTGCTAAAAAGGGGTGCGTAAAGATCGCATATGTCGACTTTTTGTTCATGCCTCCAGTGCCTGTATTATTGTACAGACGAAAATAAAATTGATTGATTGATTGATTGATTGATTGATTGCAGACTGTCTGATGTATTAGCAGTATGAGCGGATTTCATGCCCTGTGCGGAAAAAAGGTGCACGATCATTCTTAGAGCGAGCTATAAAAAGAATCTGGCTACAAAAAAAAAAAGAAAAAAATCGTCGATACTCGTTGTCACAATAGGAAAAGCAAAACGAAGTTTTGCGCATTATCGATGCGCTGCACGAAGTAGTTCTTACAAGATTTGGTTGTCCAAGGAAAAAATTATGCTTTTGGCGTTTGAAACGAGTACGTCTTGATAAAATAACGGCAAGCTAATCTAAAATTCACGCACGTATATCTTAATTCACCATATCAAAGAGTAAATGGCAGTAATGTTCACCAGAAGCCGCACTTTTTTAAAACATTTTTACTGCGTTTCTAGGGGTGAGTACAAGTATATATTTATAAAAAATATATAAAAAGAAAAAAAAGGAAAACGCCGTCTAGAAAAGATTTTATAGAAAAAGTCTGCAAAGGAACGAATCCGCTACAACAGGCCGGATGTAGATGGACGGCCAAAAGGTCGGCTTTAGCCGTAACTTGTCACTGCTATAGCTGGCTTTTTAGCCATCTCAGGCTAAGAGAGTAGCCGGCGGTGGCTCGCATTACCGGCCGGTGTCACTGGCCAACCCGTGGTGCGACTGACCCGTGATGCGACTGATTCGTAACACGAGTCCACAAACACAGACCCGTGACGCCCCTGACATTTCAAGAAAATTTAAACTGTAGAACGGAGCCCTTCGTTGCAATCAGTTAGTTTTTACACAACAGGAAGGCATATCAGCATGATCGATTCTCCTTGTTTCTCATAAACGCAATTAAAGCGAATAAGACGATCATATTAGTTACAGCTCTCGAGGCCAAGTGCGCAATTATTTCTGTTTATTCCCGAGCTTATAAAATCTTGGCGTTTTTCATAGAGTCAAAATCACTCGGGGCAAGGCTGTTGTGAAAGAGGGCTGGGAGTTCTGCGTAATTATATGCTACAAGATGATGGGCAGAGATTTTTTAAAATTATTTTATATTCTTTTGTTACACTATACTGACATGTTGGACGGTCACAGCTGCTTATTGTTGCTATAATCAAAAGCATAAATGCCCTTGCAACACTGAACACTAGGGTTGTGCGAATATTCAAAATTTCGAATAGTAGTTTCGAATAATACACTATTCGGTATTCGCTTCGAGAAGAACTGCACTATTCGCGTTTTTCGAAGTGTTGACTGCGGCAGGTTAGCTGCGTTGAGTGCGCTTCTTACCGAGCACCGATGCACTGCGGAGAAGCAATACCCGCGGAAGCGAGCTCAGCGGGTGTTGCTTCTCTGCATTGCATAAGTGCTCGATAAGAAGCACACTCAACGGGGTAACCCGCCGCGTTTTAGGGCACCTCTGCCTATGTTAGGCAGAGCTGCCCTTAATACCTGCGTTCAGCATGCGCGATTCATTCTTTTTAACTCAAGATTAAAGAAAGAATATTTTATATAGCAAGATTTGTAAATTCACTCAATTGGGTACAGTTGGCCATCCCTATAGGATTCATATTATGTCAAATCAGTCGTTTACTTGCCATCCCAAGACATCAGTCCTTCTGAGGTCACAGTTCATAAATATAAATAGATTAAACTTAACTTATGAATGAACAAGTGAAACAACCTTCACAAGTTTAGCTGAGTTTTCGTCTAAGCATTATGCAATGGTAGTGAGAGGCCTGAAAAAAACTATTCGATATTCAAATCGAAATATTCGGCCAAAATAACTATTTGGTTCGAAATCGCTTCGAACTCAAAATTCACTATTCGCACAAGACTACTGAACACTATGATCATTTCACACGAAAATTGATGATGGGATTCTACTTTCTCGAATTAGGCTTATGATTGTTCGATTTGCTGGAAACTCAACTGAAAGCTATTGAAACTGTTGTAGTAGTTCACGGATACAGCCCTAGTGCCAAAAATTCACACAGGAGGCATTCCGAACTCTATGTGCTCTATACATGTATTGACTATAGACCTTTCCAAAAAGAGCGTATGGACGTTGCCATCTTGAGTGTTCGTGCGTATGACGCGTGCTCTACTCGCTTTCCGAAGCGACGAACACGCATGTGCTGGAGCTGTGAAGATCACACGTTGGGCTGTGATTTCGTAAACATTGGAAAGGTCTCTAGTCGGTGACAGGTTCAGACGCCAGCACGTGCTCGTCACCTTCCGCCGGGCTTTGGTTGCTCGTGCGAACAAGTGTTATCAAAAGTCAAAAGGTGAACAATCTACTGGCTTCTTAACATGTCACCGACTATAGGAATACTCTGAAACGTTTGTTTTCGGGAACTTGTAACATCACGTTATCCTAGACATAAATCAGAAATGATGATAGTTAAGAATTACTAAAGTTATACGTCAATCACATCAATACCTAACGTTTCGGAAGAATGACGCATGCAACTATGTCAGTGGAGTAACCAAAAACTTGGTACGTTGAAAACTACGCAAAAAACACGATGTTTTAGTCTCAACTAAATGAACGTTAGGATTTGCCACTACGCACTGCCGTGAACAGAGTGCCGGATAAAAACGGAACTCTGTTAATATAGAAATAAGAAAGAAAAGAAATAGCCTATCTGGCGAACTTTCAACATCGTGACACTCCAATGTGTCGACATCTTTTCCCAGTCGGAAACTGAATCGTCGGTCAGCGATCATATTCTTTTGTTCTTTTAAAGTTAGTGAAAGCGAACTGAATACTGCATCTAGGTAAATTTATAATCACATAGCAGTATTTGTTACGATACTTGTTGCAACATAAAAAAGACAAATTTTGCGTGTTCTTCATGCGGTGTGCGTAGTAGATTTAGAAGGTTTTACATTCGGCGCATGGAGGGCGAAATGAGTAATTATCCACGAGGAGCTGGACTTCTTTTTACTATAGTTCTTGACGCGAATATAAGTATAGGCAACATTTCAGCTCGGGTAACTGTTAAATTAAAAATTAAACCTGAGGCGTGTCTTTGAGAGCGTCGCAAATAAACGAAAGTCTATGTGCCGGCTAACGTTTCGTCCACCGCGCGTGGTTGGAGGACTCGGAGGACTCACTAAAAGGGGATGGGGCCCACGACCCACTCGAACTCGATGAGGTCCTGGTCTTTGTACAGGCGGATCACCTGGGACACCCAACGACTGAAGGACTGGTGGATCCTCCTGCACCAGCGGCCCCTGTTCGCACCGGAGGGAGGAAGAGCAGCCACTCTGTAGCTCGCTTACATGACGTGTAATCAGTGTTGTAGACGTTACCGATAAAAAAAGTATCGGAATACGTTATTCGTAAATAAAAACAACACGTTACCGACCTACGTTGCTTCAAAATAAAAGGAACGCATTCCAGTTACCGATAAAAAGATATCGCACGTTACTTTTCCGTTAATTTTTATTTGTGAATTAAAATATTTTACCGTTGCAGGAATGCATAAGCGCCGTATCTCAAGAAACAATTTTAAAGGTATGTGGCACGAGTGCCAGAACTCATACGAATTGGTGCCTAAGAGCTCAAACCAAAATTGAAGAGTCGTTTTTTTTATAGCCTCGGGAAGAAGAGGTAACGAATAAGGTAACTACGTTACCCGTTCCTCAGAATAAGCAAGTACGTCATCGGCTCCTGTCTTGAAATGTAACGAGTACGCTACTTCTGTTACCGATAAAGCTTACGCGTTACGGGTGACGCCGTTCCTTGTAACGCCTTTTCCGCCAACACTGCGTGCAATGTTGTCTGTGCCGCGGAGAATATACACGACTTGCGCGGTGACGCCGTCGCGTCATGCTGGTGGTTATCCCTACTTGTTCTCGCGGAGAAAATTTCGTTCGGTGGTGCGAAGCGGTCTAGAAGGTACACTCGTTGGCGATATGAGTTGGCCCAGCCGAGTGGTGACTCAAATGGGCAAAGAAATCTAGCAAATTGGTTACCGATTTTCTCAAAAACATAATTTTAGATGCGGAGCATCTCTTGCTCAGGTCTATGTCCCGCGGCGTCGGCGTCGGCGTCGTAGTCCGCACTCACACTACGCATGCGCAACTCTCCTCCTTCCCTCTCTCCAACAGCTGCGCGTTACTCTCTCCGCTCTCTCTCTCTACCAGCTGCGTGCACTTCGCGTGCGTTCGCTTCTCCTCACACCACGCGCGCATGCGCAACTCTACTCCTCTAGTCTCCTCTCCTTCAAGTGTGAATATAAGCAGCGGTAGCGCGCGTTCCCCCGGAGGAGTGAAAGGAGGATAGTTTCGGGCGCGCGGGTCGCAGCGCCACGCCAGGGCTTTCCAGTGGGTGGGCTTTCCCCGCAACTCTGCGGCTGTCGTCTGCTAGCGTTTCTCGGCCGCTCGCGTCCGCCGCAGCCGAAATCCGGCCGGCCAAAAGAATATCAGTCAAGAAGGGAATAAATTAATTACGATCCGCGATGCTCCGCATCACCCCATGGTTCCCCTCGGGAAGATGGTGTAATTTTTTCATTTGCTTCAAGTTTTATTTGTAGCAAGGTATAATCGTGGTTTATACAAAAAATTACAAATATAAAATATTGTGTTTTGTTTTTATGAATAATTAAACGCTGCGTCTTGTCACTTGTGCGTTGTAACTGAGTCCTGGCATCGGCACTATTCCGGCAGATATTTTGGCACGGATATGGCTAATTACCTAAAGGCTGTGTTATACTTCGACGTTGAACGCAGCGAACATAGCGTAGCGAACGTGGGTCTTTGATTGGCCGCCGAGCACGACGTCGATATCTTCGACCAATCAGTGTCGGTGTCCGCTGCGCTACGCCGTGTTTGCTACGCTCGACGTCCCAGTATAACAGAGCCTTAACGGTAACACACAGCTTAAACAGAAGTGAAATGGCGTAACAAAGCTTACCGTTTTACAACGCACATTTCACAAAATTCAAAGCTTTATTTCCGGCCATATAAACAAAATACTATATATTATATATATACTTCATGATAGATCACTATCACACCGTTCTACTAACAAAATATGAAGAAAAGAAAATACATATTTTATAAAATGAATTATAAATTTGTTAGATTTTCAAAGTATTTACTCATTCAAATGTGCATAACATATTTTATATTGTACACGAAAAACAGATAACTATTTCTAGATTTGCGGTTACATACTCATTCCTCAGGTCCTTGTTCAGCCTTCAGCAGGGTGAAAAAAGCAGTCTTTACTTTCACCAGTGCTCATTCCAAGTCAGTTAAGCATGGAATAGTGAGGTTGCTTTTCATGTCCTCATTCTCGAAGTCATGTATGCATTTCTCGGAAAGTAGTCTCGAATTGCATCATCCGAGGTTGATAAGCAGGCGTTCCTACGAACCGATTTCGTTCCACCCTTGAGATATTCATTTTGAAGCCACAACTTCTGCAAGCGTTCGCAAAAAAAAAAATGTTCATTTTGCTGCGATTCCTTACATGCACGATTCCGGGCAACGTTTACGATTTATCACCTGCAAGGTCTGGAATTAGGTTTTTTCCTGTTGTATGCGCCTTCAGCGGATGTGTAGGTAAATCAGAGCGACAGTACGATAGGGAGCAATGTTAAACATGTTAAAACGTTGGTATAGTGCGACGAAAGAAACATTAATGCAATCCCAGCTAAACTACGAAGTCAGTACATTGGACAAACTCAGAGAACACGACTTGTGAAAGCATCATAGGCTTCAAATTAGTATTTTCACGCAATCGTCGTTCACAACCAAACGCGCGGCGATGACTTACTTATTGCACTGATACTAGAACAGGGGGTGTGAGGGGGGGGGGGGGGCGCAACACAGCTGGGAGAAAATAATTGCGTCACGGGCCGTGGGAAGTGTCAATAACAATATTTTTGCACCTTTATTATCACTGACAAAAACAGAGGTCGCATCTCTAAAACCAGAGGTGACTAGATTACTGTACCTCTTCACTGATGCTAGTGCTTTTTAAACTTTTAAATTTACCGTAAATTTTGTTTTCCTACCACTAATAGTCTTCTTCCCCCTTAGAGAACGTTGAAACCTTTAGGTGTTGGTTTTTATATCTCGTGTCGATATTATGTTGTTACTAAATGAAGGAAAGTTGTCTTTCCGCCCCCTCCTTTATGTTTTATCCCTTCATGTATGCGTATCATAGTTGACCAAGACGATGAATGAGGTTTTCTAGATATCCAAGAACCGATCGACGCGACGGGCGACAGTGACAATACAATTTCGTCGCACGTTGCTGAGTCTCGTCGCCCGCTAAATAGCTTGCATGCGGTTCGGCCCCTAGACGTCAGTGGAGCAAGACGGATTTTATCAGCTGCCACCAGTCTAGAATCAACAAGGGCGAAATGCTTGTATTTTAAGGCTATGATGATGATGCAAATAACGTAATGTAAGCGAGGCTGCACAACACCGAATATAATATTTTCTGGAGAAGGGAACAGGGAGGACAAACGACAAACCCAAATCTCAAACAAAGCTAGGTGACTGGTGCGCAACCCAGAAAAATCCGACCTGGTCTTGGTATCGAACCAGGGACTGCTCCATTTTTAATAGAGCCCTATACCAACCTGAGCTGACCAGAAGTGTAAAGGTCGAGTAGAGGGAGCAAGCCGGGTTTTATTGGCGCTGCCACCAGTCTAACAGCAGAAGGAGTAAACGAGACTGCATTTCGTAAGGTTACGATGAGTATGGAGTTAATGCAAAGGTGCAAGTGAGCTGGACAGCAACGAAGATAATGATCACCTGGAGAAGAGCAACAGGAGGACATTGAACAAACAAGAAAATCTCCAAAGCACAACTAGGCAGAGCGGCTGGTGCGCGACCGAAAAATCCGACTGCTCCTGGTATCAGAAACGGGGACCTCTCCCATTTCTAGTAGCGCGCTCCACCAACTTATCCTAGGTAAGATTCTGATCCCGGTCAGAGCAAACGGATTTATGTAGTAGCGCACAGTCTAACACCAAAAGAGTGAACTGCCTGAATTTTAAGTTTATGATGAGAATACAAATACTGCAAAGGTTCAAGCGAGCTGACAACAACGAATGTAATAATTCCTGGAGTAGCAGAACAGGGGAACAAAGGACAAGCACAAATCTTCAAACACAGCCAGGTGACTGGTGCGCGCGGCCGAGAAAATTCATCTGATCCCAGATATCCAACCGGGACCGCTCCATTTCCAATAGAGCCCTCTACCCTCTGAGTAACTAGGAGTTTCACGTCAGCAGAGCAAACGGGTTTTATCAGCGCTACTTACGTCTCACCCAGGTTAGCTCAGTTGGTAGAGTGCTTCACTTGAAATGGAGAGGTCCCTGGTTCGACTACCAGAACTAGCGGCTTTTTTCGGCCGCGCACCAGTCACACTAGTTCTGTGTGGAGATTTATGTTTGTCCTTTTCTTCCCTTGTTTCCCTTCTGCAGGGATTATTAACTAAGGTTAGCGCGCGTGTTTATTGCTTCTAACTCAGTTTTAGCAAAAATAAAAAAGCATACACTTTAAACAAAATATTATTAAATCTGTCATGCGCTTTATTTACATCAGTTGCCTCTAAAATGCTGCTCCAGTTTGTGCCTTTAATGTTCCTTGGAAACGTTCGCTACCTGTTATCGTTAATGCTTTGAACGTATCTAGCGGGACGAACCTAATTGCTTCTACTTTTGATGTTACATTTTGTTTAGGAATTAGCATAAACATAAGTGAATTATCACTTAAATCAGAACACATCCCCAGTAACGTGGGCCTTCTCGTGATTTGTGATTAGCACGCATGAGCAAGGAAAAACACGACGCTTTGATACGAGTAAAATGATATATATTATTTCAAAGATTATTTGGGGATAGTTATATAATAATATTTCAGGCTGAGTTTGCGACAGGTTGAGCAGATCAATATTTTGGTCACCTCCAAATATAAATTGCATTTCACTTCAGCCATAGCATTGAACATATTGTCTAGACATTAAAAGTTAATTACATTTTAGTTTAGTGGGTGATTCAGAACACAATATACTTCAATGTTTTTGCAGGTGGCTAGTACTTCGTAATCATTTTATCTGCTAAATATTCAGGTATTATCTCAAAACCAGAGCCCAATATCAAGATTGGCACTTAACCTCCACGACTTAGAAGAATGGATAGTTGGGCGAGTTGGTGGGAAATCATTGTGGAAACAACGCGAAAAACAGACGAGGACGAAAGAAACGCATGGGACGACGCGACTATCAATTGAAATATTTTAATAGGAAAACACATGAAAACGACCACTCATCTTTGGCAGTACACCCCCGTCTCCGTATCACGATGACACTTCATGGCAGCTTGATGACACGTGTTAAACACTGATAAAAGTGACATGATGCTATCCCAAATCCAAAAACGCCACCTCACTGTCCAGCAGTACCAAAGACGGTTTGGCTGACACAAGAGGTTCCCGCCCCTTTTTATTTGGTATGCCCCTACTATCTCTCTAGACACACAAGTACAGGGACCAAGTGTCTAGAGAGATAGTGAGAGGCATACCAAATGAAAATGGCGGAAACCTCGTGTCAGCCAACCGTCTTTGGCACTGCTGGACAGTCAAGTGGTGTTTTTGGATTTAGGATCGCATCATGTCACTTTCTTATCGTGTTTAACGATGCCGTCACGTTGCTATGAAGTGTCTCGTAATACGCAGACGGGGGGGGTGTACTGCCAAAGATGAATGGTCGTTTTCATGTGTTTTCCTATTAAAATATTTCGGTTGATAGTCAGCGCTCGTCCATGTATTTCTTCTTCGTCCTCGTCTGTTTTTCGCGCTGTTTTCAATTGATGAATCTCCACGGCTTTGTTTCTGGTCAAAATAAAAGGAAGAGTATCCCGGCAAATAAAAAAAAAGTCATATCATCACTCTACCAAGTTTCCTTGAGCATGATAACATCAGACATTTGTTGAAACCTGGTAAAAAGCAAACGAAGATTATCGATTTTGAATAGCGCTGACCTAACCTTACGAAGAAATAATTTAAGCCGCACTTAAGTTTTGTTGCCCCAAACAAAGCATTAACTTCGCGTTTGGTAATAGCAACCATGTGCAGCCATCTATAAATACGAAGTTAAATAAGGGCTGTAATTCAAACTATATAAGGGGACGATAATAATAATAATAATAATATTAATGGAAGAAGAGATAAAATATTATATCATAATATTATATCACTAATAATGATGAAAATATCAATAATAATAATATATATATTGATTGCCAGGGATGATAGGAGTACATTGAAATAAACGTGGCATATCAAAACCAGCAGGCGGCCTCTGCGTTGCAACCCTACAGTGTGATAGTGTGAAGCCAATGTGAAAGTCAGGTATGGCTACAATAAACATATATATATATATATATATGTATGTATGCACATACACGCAGGCATTCAAATTGTGTCGAAATTATTGTGCGCCAAATAATCTACACAACTGCGCGTAATTGTAGAGTCTGAACTGTCCTTTTCGAGAGGAAAGCGTACTGAGAAGGAAAAGAAAACCACAGACGAGCAGCTTCTCAGAAAAGAGCAAAATTTGATGTCCAAAAAGCACCAAGACAATCTAAATTGTTTGAAGGCCAAGTGCCTGAAGGTGTCCAGGAGTGACCCACATTAGAAAAACAAACAAATAAACATGCACAGAAAGACATTTTTGCCCTTACATCCTTAAAACTAAATATTTTCAAGCGCTTTCTTAATTTTTTCAAGTGAGAAAAGTGTCAGAAGCTCGAGTGCTAGTTTTGAAAAGATATGTGGAACTTAGTGCGCTCGTGTAGTTTTCCAGTACCTTGTTCGAACGAGGGGTCTTTGAAAAGGCTGTTTGCTGCGTTTGGTTCCAGAGAGCGAACTTGGGTACCTGGAAGTCCATGGTTTCAAGAATTTCGCAACGCAACTGAATGAACATAAAGTGCTTTCTATAGGGAATGTTAAGTAACTCGAAACCCTTGCTGCCCTCAGGTTATCATGAGCTTCTATGAAACACTTGTACATATAGCTTTAATGATGGCAGTTAATCTTGGATTTATTTTTTTAAATTTCAGTTTGTTTAGACAATAGACATTTCTGCGGCATCAACGGCATTAAAGACCAGACTGTCTGACGAGGCCTCGATGCCGCTATAAAAACAGGAATACAACAACTGATCACTGACTGAACGCCGAGCAAAAAGTGAAGAAAACAATAAAAGAAATAGGAAAAAACAACGACATTGCAATAGCATAACAATAGGGTGAAAGATAAGTTCGCCTTTCACTTACTTTTTCTGCTTATCTTGATTTTTCTTTATCAAAGCTTCCTTTAAAAGATGCTGGTGTTTGCTTGGTGAATGCCAACTTGCGATGAGTGTGTAATATAGCTACACGTGTTAAAATAATTTGAAATCTGATTTGTCACTGTTTGTGTGGCTATATCTGTTCATTATTTTAGAAACGTGTGCTATAATGATGGTCCGGCCAATCGCAGGGTGATGGGTGAGTTGGTGTCGGAAGTTTACAGTCTTGTTAAATGTAGATTGCAAGTTTTTAGGTGCATTATAGATGAAAGCACAAATATTTTATATTATTTCAAAAAGCGGAAATGTGTGCGCGTCATAATCAAAATTATTTACTAAGCAAACATTTTTTTGCAGTAGGTGTAGGTGTTTTATATCGGCCATCGCAGTCTGACCCCAGACAAGAAAGCATTCATATACCTTGGAGCATATTTGACTGTAATAAAGTTGGTACTTTAGCCAATTCGGCGATAAATGTTTCACGGAGCAAAGCAAGCGTGGTGATCTAGAGATTTCGATTTGTTTTGTGTTTACATGCGGCATCCAATTCATATGCTCGTTAAACCACACTCCAACGAGTTCCCAGTTATTTACACGCTCATGCTCGGAGTTTTTAAAGGTTAGACTCGATATTCTCCTGTAAGGACGCGGTTTAATGGCAAAAAACTATATATTTGTTTTCTTTGTATTTAGAAATAAACCATTTGCTGTCAGCCAGGATGATAGTGGAGATAAATATTTATTTGTTGCAATTTTTAGCTCGTTAAGCTTGGCTCCCCAAAAAAACGCATTTCTGTGTGCGATTCTTCGGTACGTAATGAATAAACAGCGCGCCTGTCTGTTATCTCTTCCTTTTGTATCCTTGCGCGTTTTATTCCATTATGACAACGATTACCAACTAGCCAGCTATCAACCTTATTACAGTATAATTTTCGGTAGATGAAATAAGCGTATCAATATATCAAAAAGCAAACGTCCTTGTACTGAGCCTTGCGGAACGCCATATTTAATAAAACCTGTAAATGTTTTTACGTATGTTATACATTTTGTAATTCCTGCGGAATCTGAGATAATTCGTGAACGTTTTTGTGCAGTTGCCCGCATACCAGATGTATTACAGTTTTCAAAAAGTATGTTATGTTTCACGGAATCAAATGCTGTGCGAAAATTGACAAAAACAAAAAAAAATCGTGTAAAGCTGATTCTCAACATTGGGAATTATCTTGTAACGAATGTGCAAAAGTGCAAGCTTAGTTGTCCTTCTCTTCTGTATTCCATATTTTTCTTTGATTGGAATATTATAATTCGTCAAACATTTCTGAAACCTAATGTTTATTATTATTCAACAAGTTTAGAAAATGAGGGCAGTACCGATATTGGTTTAAAATAGCTAGGTCGTTTTTGAAAATACCCTTACTGCTCGTTAAAACCTTCGCTATTTTAATTGTGCAGAAAGAATACCACTTTCAAGTATCAGATCATATATGAGCTAGAGGTAGCGTAATAAGCGTAGATACAAATATGATAGGTACAGCTTTAAGATCATCAACACCGCAAGCTGAGTTGCTTTTAAAAGACATTATAAGCGTAATTATATCTTGATTAGTTACTGGATATAGAAACGGGTATTTTAATAGGGCCGACAAATTTCAGAGATTAGTCATCCCATAACGAATAATACCATATCCGAGAACGTGGACGATATCTTTTCGAATAGAAAGACGAATACGAAACTGAGATTTATATAAAATACAACTGACGTTTCCTAAATTTTTACATAGCTATGTAAATGAATTTGCCCTTTCAGGCCACCATCGAAGAATATGCCAAGACAGTTAACACTATTCGTGTATTCTAAAGCGCGCAGGTGCATCGATTGAAATTAGAAGACTGCAAATGAATGGAAACCAAGTCTGACGGTTTTGAATAGATTATAGAAACACACGAGTTTTTTGTTTTTTTGTACAGTGACAGCGATGGCCAGTCCATTAACGCGGTCGCATAGCGTAGCAACTGGTGAATACAATTTAAGTAATTGACATGTTGCTTCATGATTACAGGGTCTTATGTATACTGATAGATCTTGCACCCTGGCAGAGAGCCAGCGATGTGGTTCACAAAATATTGAACAAAATGTGATAGATTTGAACCTCAGGGAACATCTGCTCTTAAATTGGCTCTGGGGCTTTTCATACGAACCGCCGACACAAAACTGGGACTGATTATGAATAAGTTCTAAAAAAAAAAAGAAGGAGCCGCTGAAACCTATGCTGCAGAATTTTCTCAAAACTAGACTGTGACTTTACGGTGTCAAAAGTCTTTAGAGACATCTAGAAATGAAGTGGACGTGACGAGGTTTTAATGAAAAGCAGAATAAAGGTAACCAGCAATGTCCTTCAGCAGATGCTGGGTACTATATTCTTGCACAATTTTAAACTGAGTAGAAGACAATATTGAATTTGTCTAAGAAATATGTCGTTATGTGAAACACGATTTTCAATTATTTCCACAACGATCGGTAGATTAAAAATTGGGCGATTGTTATCGATGTCAATACTGGCACCTTTGGAAAATCGTCAGAAAATTAGGGATGTGCGAATATTCGAAATTTCGAATACGAATCGAATATTTTTCTTATTCGAAGCGTATTCGATTCGAAAATTGCATATTTAGAAGTTCTCGAATATTCGGCCAAATTCGAATATTCGGGAAAAACGGCGAATATTCGCACAAACTGCCAATATTCGAGCAAGAAACGAATATTATGCCTGCCACGCAGTCCCCTATGAATATGTTTATTCACTGAGAAAGGCGTATGATGCGTGCGTTATCGGTCTGCTCCGTTTCTATCTGTCCGATGGCAGCAAGAAAGGATCAGTTTCAAATTTCTTTTTCACCAAGCCGTTTCTTGTGTGGCACTTTTAAAAGCAATATGTGATGCTAATTGAGCGTTTTATAAATTGATAGAATAAAAAAACGAGAGTGAAATATAAATATAAAATAAATCTCAAGAGTGTTATCTAATATAAATGTTTAAAAATTAAAAAAAAATAGAAAAAGCTAGGTGCGAGCAGAGCATTGCATCGACGTCGACAACAACTCCTGCCACTCCCGCGCAGTCAAAACTAGGGAGGTCGCGAACCTACCAGGTTCGAGTTCGACCAAGTTCAACTTTTTTCGATCTTTCAAAGTGATGTTCGACAAAGGTTTGACCGAAATTCAAATTCTTGCGCATGCGCGAAAAAAAAACTAGTTGACTACACCTGGTGGAGGAAAAGTGCCATATTTGTTTGGTTTATTGGCATCAGTGGTTCATATTATAACTAATGAAAGCGTTAAAAACGCATATTTTCGCTATTATATGGTGTGAACATTGGTAACCATTTTATAAAATATAAAATAAACTACTTTCTTAATTATTTGTTCCCCAAGATCCGAAATATTCGTCTAGCAGCCGGACAACACTGTCCATTTGTTGAACGTCTTTGAACTTTAGTGAAATTTCGCAGTTTTCCAAAGTGAAAGGGTTTTTCCACTGGCGGAAATGTTGTCACGGCGCGCTTACTTTCTGAACAAGTTGAGCATTCAATTTTCCTACAGGATTATTTGTAATGAGTAAATTACTAGAAGAATCTTTAGCCTGCTGCAGCCCAGTAAAATGCTGTTGCATTGATATATTCTAAAGAGGCAATAAAACCAGCTGTTACCTCTTGTTTTGCAAATTTTATTACTAGACATATATCGATATTCGATATTCGATTCGATATTCGAAGTCTGTTTTTGTCTTATTCGTATTTGATTCGTATTCGAAAATTTCAATATTCCTACACCCCTATCAGAAATAAATTTGGTTTCAATAAAGCCCTTTAGTATAAAAAGGAAAGCTGCTCTGGTAGTGTCAAGATTTCTGTAAAGGCCGAAGAGACGAATGTCGCCAATTCCAGTTGACTTATTTGACTTAAAGCTGCGCAAAAAGTTGTACACGTTGGATTCCTGGATTCAAAAAAAGGACTGCAGAAGTGGTGATGATGTTATCAATAGGTGCCGAGAAATACTTTGCCCGACCAGAAAAAGTTGCAAACAAAGCACTGAAATTCTCTACAATAGGACGTAAATAACTGCTGAAGTTTTGCTTTGATGTATCTTGAAATAGAATGATACGACGAATGACCACAATACACATTGAGTAAAGACCAATTTTCTCATCCGTTCGAAAATATTTCTGAAACTTTCTTCTGGTAATAACTACGATTTGCGGATAGAATCTGGGCATTTACTTTGTTTTGACCGCATTTGAAATTTAAATTCAATCGCAGGTTGCTGGCAGAGCGACGGTGATTCCATGTGTTTTGCTCTTGTATTGCCGCCAAAATATCTAAAATGTTACAGAGAAGTTCAGGGTTATATTTTTCATGTACGCAACTTTCTGACAATCTTTATAAAACTGATTGAAAACGATAACAAATTTTAATATGGGTCTTCGTAGGTGACAGACTCCAAAGAACACGTTCCAGGTAAATTGGCCAAAGTAAAGATATCTCCAAACCAAAAACGGAAAGCGGGGAGCTTTCACTTTTAGCGGGAAGCGGGAACGCTCCTTTTCCTTTTTCGGTTTGGACATGATTTTTGTAGGCGCAAGGAGGAGTCATCGGGGGAGAGAGGGCGCGCCTGATGTCGAGTTAGTCGCCTAGAGGATGTCGCTCATGACCGGCCAAAGAGAATGTCTCTGTGCAGCTGCTCCTTCGGGTACGTCGACTCTCTCGGCCTCGTTCTTCATTGATCTGTTTTGGTTTCTGTTTGCTGTTTCGCGCCTGCTTTGCTTGCATTGGAAGTGCGTCTGCAGCACTTACCGAGATAGCATCCGCTGCAGTTACAGCCAAAGCCTTTACCTCCTCTCCCCTTACCTTGTCCCTGTGATTGGCTGCGCCCAGTCGTTTCTTAGCGCACGCATCCCAAGGCCCGACACGGATGCCCCTATCAAAAATCGGGACTAATCAGAACGCGACAAGAAAACTCTCCGCTGGAAGTTCCCGCTTTCCTCTTCCCGTTTTTCGATTGGAGACCCCTTAACCGGTCAAAGGCGTGATTGTCTATACACTCTCAGAAAAAAGATGGTCTCAAAGGACTAACGGCAGCATTTGGTCCTCTGAACTTCCATTTGCTCCTGAAGAGATCATCTGATTCGAGCTAGGTACCGTGCGCAAATTCTTAGGACTAACTGCACCCAACCGTGACTAACCGAGGGGCGCGCGGGAACAAACGTAGCCATTAGTCCTCCTGGGTACGTCTGTTCAAACGCGCGGACAAAATGGCGGCGTCTGCTGCATCGCCGATGGCCAGCGTTAGCGACGC
The DNA here is from genome assembly GCA_037355805.1 of Ixodes ricinus. Taxonomy (NCBI): domain Eukaryota; kingdom Metazoa; phylum Arthropoda; class Arachnida; order Ixodida; family Ixodidae; genus Ixodes; species Ixodes ricinus. The sequence goes on from JAZHYW010052942.1 coordinate 40,487, forward strand.
ACTTACTA